>JAWDJV010009482.1:0-39849 GCA_033119285.1 Teratosphaeriaceae sp. CCFEE 6253
ATGCGAACTTGCTGATCGAGCGGCAGAGGGTCATCAGACCTCTTCCCTTTCTTGGTAGGCTTCTTCACTACCTCGATTTCTTCCGCTTCGAAGGCAGCGTCAGAGTCGGCATCGACACTAGAAGCCTTCTTCTTGCGCTTCCTGGCTGGAGCTTGTATTGCCATATCGTTGACTGCCACTGGCTTCCTGCGCTTGGGTGCAGAGGCGATTGCTCCAACGTCCTCTTGTTGTGCAGCATATGTTTTGACTGGGTTGCGGACTCGTGCCAACCGTCTGACTCCTTCGACCGCCATCTTCGACGGTCTTGTGTGAGACTGGTAGGTTGTTCCACGCAAGATCTAGTGCAAGAAGAGTTGAAACTTGGGGTTGATTTGGAGCTCAGTACAGAAGGAAGGTGCGCTCTGCGTGCTTGCTGCCTGCAACACGTCCTCACATGACTTCGTGAGCGACTTCACCTCATCTTGTGCAATTCCCGTCGTGATACATCGTCTGGCCCGATTTCGTCTTTCTCAATGGGAACCTTCATCGCGGGGGCACGCAAGTCCACCTGCAGTATGCCCACCGGGTCGAAGAATTCGCATCATCGAGTCTTCGACATGGCCACTGCACACGCGGTCAGCACGGTTGATATTTTTCAGACTGGGACTTCTACCATCTGCTACCGTGTTGCGCTCTAGCACCTCAAAGTCCTCCAACAAGTCCGACGGCTTGTGGGCCGTTTATACCAGCAGCCTCAACATGACCTTTCAAAGGTCTGTGGGCAGCCAAGTTATTTGTCCTAGAACAGGAGCTCCATCAGTAGCTTGCTCCCGCTATTCCATGTGCATCGAGTTGCAAATCGACGCACGCGCGTTGCGAGTACGCAAGATTGGCTTTTGCTGTACACCGTAGCCTCGGTCTCGCAGAACGATCAAGAGCTGTTTGGAATCCCGGCCACACGCTTGACATACGAGAGCGGGGTCACGCTTGGGCGGTATATATACCTATGAACCACGGCCGCCTTAAAGGTGGCAATAGACCGAGAGTATCGAGGTTTCTTGCATTCATCAGCAGTCCTGATCTAACACTGTAGACTCCATTCGAGCGGACCCCACGGCTAAGATTACCTACATTACCAACGACGAGACCGACGCAATTCAGTCACGCACACTCATAAAAAGCATGGACAGCAGACTAGCTGGCCGTGTTGCAGTCATAACCGGTGCCTCTTCTGGTCTCGGGAAGGCGACTGCGTTACGATTCGCCAACTCGGGAGCGAAGATCGTCTGCGCTGATCTACGCTCGACCGGAGTCGAGGAGGAGATCAACAAACAGCATGGCGACGGCCGCGCCACCTTCGTCGAATGTAACGTATCTGAGGAGAGTCAGATCGAGGCGCTGGTGAAGAAGGCTGCCGAATGGGGCGGCCGCCTGGATATCATGTGCAACTACGCCGGCATTGCGGTGGAGACCTCTCACGCCATGGCAGCTCGATGCGACAACCTTCCTACGGAGGAGTTTGACCGCGCGATGTCGATCAACTGCAGGGGTGTGTGGCTGTGCTGCAAATACGCGCTGAAGCAGATGCTGGCTCAGGAGCCCAGAGATGCCAATGCTAGAGGTGTAGGTGTAGCGATGGCCGTGGCGATGTAAGGTCGGCCAAGATATCCGCTAATGCTGACACCCATCGCTCTAGGAACGAACGCGAGGCTGGATCGTGAACGCCGCTTCAATGTTGGGTCTTGTCGCGAAGGCGAACACGCCAGCTTACACTGTCTCGAAATTCGCAGTCGTGGGAATGACGAAGCAGATGGCGATCGACTACGCTAAGGATCGCATCCATGTAAGTCAGAGCTTGCTCATGTAGAGATCATGCTAATGAGGGTGAGATCAACGCTGTCTGCCCCGGCTTTGTTGAGAGTCCGATGATTCAATACTTTCTCGAAGACCCAGAGGTCAAGGCTGGCTTGTCAGCCGAACATCCTTGGAATGCGCTTGGGAAAGCAGAGGACGTCGCAGATGCCGCGCTCTTCCTTGCAAGCGACGAAGCGTAAGTCTGGACAGTGACGCACTGTGGTCGCAATTGGCTGATTGAGTTCTCCAGTGCCTGGATCACCGGACATAGCTTAGTCATTGACGGTGCATACACCTGTCAATAGGGGATGCGCAGCAGAAGCGCTGGAAGCTGAAGTCTTGCGGGTTATCGTCGTTTCTCGCATGTCAAACACCACGACCCGACTGGCGCGGTATGAGATGACTCATGAAGTAGTGACTGCAGGTACACTCCCTTCTTCCGCCTTCGATCCACGACGGAAGATCTTGTCCACGATCGAAGCGCGCCTCGAGCTTCCGTCTGATGCCAACGACCAGACGCTGGTCCTCCGACGCTCAGCTGTACGATGTGAGCATGCGCAAAGCTGGCAGTACGACCCTACTTACCTCCTGCGGCGGGAGGAGTATCCTCTGCCTTCTTCGACACTGACGGCAGATCTTTGACGATATTAGTGCCACACCGCTGCATCGCCCGAGCGTGATCCTTACGCATATTGCCGGCGCCGCCAATGCCATGAGACCTTCTCCTCTCAATCATGGCTGCTTGCTCAGGAGAAGACATGTCTTTGTGCTCGACCAAGGTGTCTTCGCTGTCGACACGTGGAAAGCCCAGGCCGTCAAGCAAAGTGTCGTCGCTGTGTCGCTGGCTCGAGAGCGCGATCCTGTCTTTCGGAACAGATGGCAAGAGAGCTGTAGTCCGTCCAGCACTTTGCCCCAGCATCACCTTGCTTATATCCCCGAGCAACGATAAGAGCAGTTCTTGGGCTGCACAGCCAAAGGACACCGTCATCCATCATTCTCCGATAGGACTCGTGGAGGTCTTATGGCTGCTTGGCGATGCATCTGCGCTCTAAGCGACCAGTCAGAGGGCCGCATGGCACGGACTTCGCTACCACCATCATCTGTTTTGGGACATGCGGACTCGAGGAGACAGGCGGGCAAGCGTGTTCATCGCAAGGTTCGAGATAAGACTTTGAACCCGCATTGGCGCGTTCCCCAGAAAGCTTGACGAACTTGGCATGGAGAAAGCGGGCCGCGTCATGAGGCATATGTGCGGTGCATCGGACGATAGCGTTTGCAGAGGTGATTGGTTGTCCTCTTTGCATCGAGATGCGGCCGTTGACAGCCTCATGAGTCTCGTGATGATCGAGTGGCTGTTCAAGCATCTTGTACATGAACGGCCAGGCCGAGCCCAGCAATACGCCCCTCAATAGGACTCCGGCAACCCCAAACTCCCGTAATCCGGTATATCCTGACTGCAATCAAAGCTCCTCTCCCAAGTCACGTTCGGCATCATCCCCGCCGCCAGTCCAGCCTTGTAGCTCCACTGCCACGCGCTCTCCGTTTGCCACGTCCAGTAGAACCAACCCCAGCCTTGCTCGAAAGAGTGCATCTGCGCTTCCGCGAACATCAGCAGCCAGTCTTTGTACTCCTGCGAATACGTCGACGGGTCCGCGTTGGCGTCGCTACATGAGCACTGCGGATTATTGGCCGTGGGACATGTAGGTGACAGCTGACTTCCGTCGGACGAGCCGCCCGGCGTGTTGATCATATTCAGTGTCCCCTCCCACCGAGAACCGACGCCGACGTTGTTCAAGTAGCGGGCACAGTCTGTGTCGGCTTGGGACCACTCGCCACACAATGTGGGGCCGAAGCCTGTTGCCGTGTTCATGGAGCGGGTGGCCTGCTGAGTCCAGCCTTCACACGCGAACTTAATCTTGTCGTGGTGGTTGAGGACGATCTGCTGGACGTTGAAGATGACATACTGGTGGACGTCGAGGAGGAGGTTCTTTTCGTTGGTGAGCTGACCCTGCCATTTGTCTAAGCCCATGAAGCCGTCGCCGAAGACGATGATGCCGGTGTAATTGTTGTTGCGGACGGTCGTTGTGGCGGTCTCGGTCCAGTTCAAGACGGTGGCGGTGTCGAGCTGGACCATGCGCGGCTCGTTGACTAAGCCGTACATGGCGATGATGTTCTTGTAGCGTGGTTGCGTGAAGAAAGTCGAAAGCTGTTCATGCATGGCGATCGTGCGATCACCGTTGACTGTCCCGTCCGTGCCATTCAGCCATCCTATCACGCCCTGGCGACCAGAGTGATTCCAGCCGTTCTGCGAGCCGGGCGCCCCGTGCAAGTCGAGGTTGACCCTGAGTCCGTATTTGCGAGCCCATTCAATGCCGCGCAGGAGATACCGCCATGAGACGTTCGCCACGTACGGATCGCCATCATACGTGATCACTGCCCAGTATGAGAAGGGTATCCGTACGTGATCGAAACCTGCGGCCTGCATGTCGGCAAACGTCTGCTCCGAGACAAAGGATGAGTAATGCTGCTCAAGCATACTCTTCGCTTTCGAAGCCCCCAGCGTCTGCGTGAGTGTGTATTCATCGATCACGTTGTCGTGTGTGGTGTAGCCGTCGAACAGCGAAGGCGTGATCATGGGCTCGATGCTGAGCCACCCACCCAGATTGATACCGCGTATGGGCATCGTACCGTACTGCCATGATTTGTCCAGTGCCGGCACCTGATCATTAGCTCTTTTGCTGTCATCCCACGTGTCGTTCAGGCCCATGAGGCTCAGACCGCCGACCATCTCCGATGTAAAGGTGACATTGTAGTCCGTGGTGTCATACCAAGTGAATGGATCAATGTACGTGCCCTGGTAGGCCTGTGGGATATCCGACTCCGACATGCCGTCGAGATTGCTGTTGGCAGGCTGCGTCGTGGTTGCGTTCGCTGCAATGCCGCTATCCGCACTCGATGATGACTTCTTCGAGAGCACGACACCGACGGGTATCACGATCGCCAAGATCAACAGCAGCACGCCCACTCCAATGATGATTCGTTTCCGTCTTTTCCGCCGCCGCTCGTTCTCATCGTAGCCCGATTCAGTGCTGGCACCGCCGCCTCGTAGCCGGACATCATCCCGCAGTGTCTCCTTCTCGCTGTAGTACGCATCCGATCCTCGCTCCAAGCGCTGCCCACTCACGACCCGCTCTCTGTCTCGCCTCCGACTCTTCGCATGGCGATACTCTCGAGCGTCCGTATCTTCGGCTTCTGACTCTAATGCGGCCCGCTCTTCCTCCCGCCGCCGCCGCCTTCGCTCCCTATGTTCTCGATGTCTCCGCGCTCGCTCCTGACCACCCTCCTCTACCTCCCGCTCCCGCTCCCGCTCCCGGACTGCTTCCTGCCTCGTCCGTGATCGCCCATGGTCATTGCGTTGTTTCTGCTTTGGTGGCTCATCTGGCTCGTCCCAGCCCAGCTTGCGGTTGAGCTGGTCAAGTTGCGCTAGCTGGCCGGCAGACAGCGCTGCAGTCGCTGTGCTCTTGCTGTACTCCGACTCGATTGCGCGCGAGCTGTCTCTATCGCGGTGTTGGCTTCGCTTCGGCCTCGCTTTCGAAGGGCTGGGCGACTCCGAGTACTCGTCCTCCGTTCGCCTGTCGCGAGGCTCGGGAGCAAAGTTGCCATTGGAGTCTTCACGATGGTGCATTCGTCTCCGGCGCTGTCGGCGAGCAGGTGAGTCGCGTGGCACTTGGGAGGATGTCGGCATCTCACTATGGATACTGCGGAGGATTGCCTACCAGTTCTGGAATGCTGCAAGAGCACTTTCATGTGACAGCGCCACGGCGGCTATACGCGTCCGTCGTTCGGGGCAACAGCCGGCGAGATTGACGCCAAGAGGTGACTACACTTTCCATCAATCGTTCCGTCTCTTCCTCTGTCTCTTCCTCTGCACCGTGAACACTGCTGCTTGTGCGCCGAGGCTGCCACCGATACCCGGTCCTTCGCACTTGTGGAGTGCACGATGCATGCCGTCTTCACATGGTGAGAACGCCCGAGCCAAGCTCAGGTGCCCACTGCTCACCACCTCACGGAGCGCCTCCACCAAGAAACGCTTTGTCCGGCCATTTCGCCTCTGATGGTAAGATGTGGCTATCACATGCGCGTATAATGCACCGCCGCCCGCACACATGATCCAACAATATTTACTATCGTCTTGGCTGCCGCTGATAAATAGTTCACCCACCATGTGCGAATTCGAGGCGCGCACTGTCGCCTCACAGCCACCGGCTTGCCCTACGAAATGTCCTGGATATGGCGAACGTTTGCGTTCTTCGGACGCAACGTCGTCCATCCTCTACATTGGGTCGTGCTAGCCGTATCGCTCAAGAACATGGTCGCGAAAGCGAACCCGGACGATCTGCAGGAGGAAGACATCGACGCACAGCAGCCACGAGACACCTTCCAACGACAGCAGATCGTACCGTTCGACCCCATTCGAGGACTGCTGCAGCAGAGCCTCTTAGGCCTGGCAACTTACAATCGGCCATGCCGGCAGAGGTTTCGCAAGTTCCTCGAATTGCCAGCAGAAGTCCGAGAGATTGTGTACGAACAGTACTTGGCCATCCATGACTTCTCCAATCGGCGCCACCGGCGTAGCAAGCATGGTCTAGCCTTGCTTCGAGCCAGTCGCCAGCTCCACAAAGAGGCATCTTTCGTGATGGTCAGACAGATGGTGTTCAGGGTCCATCTCAACAAGCCGGACACCAAAAATCACTTCCAGGACCTTTTCTATCACTACGACAATCCCGTGGAAGCTGGCGCACACTTCTCCGGCCGCGCAGAGGTGTTCGATACATTCCGCCACTTCACCTTCTGCCTCGATGCGCCGACCTGGTACCACGCTCGCGCTCACTGGCAGCGCTCTGCACCCGCCTTCCTAACATCCGTACGGGCTGTTGAGGATTCTCGGATGGTCCAGTCCATCCGCATCAACATCGGGCACTTCAGACCCCGCACTTGGCCGACTCAGGGGCTCCGTCGCATCGTCGCGAGCTTCTCAATCGACATCCCCTGGAAGTATGGCTTCGATAGCCAACTGATTGCGTCAAGCACTGGTGAGCCCAGTACGATAGGTCAAGATCTCAGGTCACGACTTTCGCCGAGATATCAGGAGGCATATGCTCGAGCCACTTTAATCGACTGGGTCGGTGCTACGGCGCACATGATGCGCGTGGATCTGTGGCTTGAGAGCTGTAAGCGAAAGGAGAGATTGCCGGCCGAGGTGGAGTCTGTTTCGACGCTGTTAGCGTTCATCACGAGTTCGGGGATGTGTTGTGAAGGGGAGTTGTGCATGGTGGTTGAGAGGGAAGGTGAGAGTAAGGAGAGCGTGCCGATGCAAGTATCTTGAGGTACGCGAAATTGGTCACTCCGGGCTGCCACAAGTGTGTACAAGCCATTGGATGCTGGACTCCTCGACACGCTGTGGCGATTCTCTGAAGAGCATGGTCATGTGAGGGTTACAAGGGCGGTCGTGATCATCTTGGAGTAATGAGCAGGGTGGGAGGGTGACGGCAGCATAACCCGAGAGTAATCCGTGGGTATTGGCGCCCACAAAAGACGGCGATATCCACCTCGTGCTTCCGGTTCTCTCGAGGCATACATGTAGCATAAATCTTGATCAACACATGGAACACATGGACTCTACATGAACATGCATCTCGAGCAAGGAGCATGTGACCACATGTTATGCGCGCTAGCCAGTCCTGGCACTGTGAACTCCACTTCACTTCATCTCCCATCAAGATCTTCCTCTACATCAACTCCCTCAGATTGACAGTGCATCGCGCCCTGTTAGGACATTCGTCGCGGCAAGGCGCTTCCCACCGTCGGCCCACCGAACCGACTCATGACTCAAGTCTCGGCAGCGCCTACAGCCCCTCTTGAGTCTAACGGGCAGATGGCACGCCAAACATCGATACGGCGTCTCTCCGGGCCCAGCGCCCTCATGCTTGCGCTATCGCAGAGATCCATTGACCGGGCCGCCCAGTCGTCCACATCCACGTCGACTTCCACGTCGACATCGTCATCGGTATAGCCCTCCGGCGCAAGTGCCATCCACTTTTCAATCCCCTCCCGGTCCACGGCACGCACCATCTCCTCCTCGAGGCTCGTGCGATAGCCGTCGTCGACGTCGTCCACGAACCCAGACTCGACCTCAGAGCCCGGCACCTGCACTCCGGCGGCGATGGCGGCCATCTTAGCCGAATCGAGAGCTTCTTCGGCGTCGATGATCTGCCGTGTCATGCGGCGTGTAGTCTCCAACTGCTCGTGGTCGAAAGCGAGCGTCGACTCGACCTCCTCTCCGGCCTCTATCTTCAGACCACGCTCGTTGGCCTCCCCATCGAAGCGATCGTCGCGTACGTCGAATATGTCCTCCATGGCCTGCAGCCGTGAGCGCTGTGATCGATACTCGAGGGTCAGGCGCTCCTTCTCGGCCCTAGTCGCGCCGCCAGTCTCGGACTCTGTCTCGCTGCCCCGGAGATTGTCCACTCTGGCCTTGTGGCGCAACACTTGGCCACTGAGGGTTGCATCGATCAAGGCATCGAGCTTCAGATGACTAGCACCAGAGCTGGAGGTATGCACGCTCACTGCAGATTCGTGTGCACTGGCTTCGTCGTCTGCATCATCCAAATCCTCCTCCGGACTCACAAGGTTGCCGGCTGCGAGTATTCGCTTGAACATGTACACGAGATTCTCGAGATTGTCCTTCTGGTTCAAGAACTGCTCATCAACAGCTTGGGAGCATGCTCGGTGTGCTTCCAAGACCTGCCTATGTCTCTCGCGAAGCACCTCCAGCTGTCTCTGGAGCTCCGTTTTACGGTCTTCCGGGACATCGCCTTGTGCTACGCTGGTGTCTAACACAGCTTCGCGCTCTTCGATGCGCTCGAGCAAATCGAAGAGCTCTCCTCGTCTATCAATTTCGATCTTCTCGCCACGAGTGGCATAGCGACTCGCATAAATGGCGTCTTTCAGCGCATCGATCAGATATGCATCCGGGATGATGGCGATACCATGCTTGACCCCGTCACACACAAGACCGAGCCTGGAGGAGCCTTCGAGGTAAGACACGGACTGCCCGTCTTCCTCTGCTTCCGCCTGGAACGGATGTACAGGCATCGCTCGCGTGTCTACTTTCTCATCGTCTTTGTTCGATCTGGACTGGCCCAGGTATGACGGTGAGCTCGGTGCCTTCGGTTTGCTTGGCCCCAGACATGCATCTTCCGATGATGCTGATTGCTCGGTGAGCCGCTTTCCTGTCTGTCGCTCCGGCGCATGTCTTGCTTTGTCGGCCACGAACTGGGCGCTCTTCAAGAGCGCCCTTCCCACACATCTTCCTCCCCTCCGCATCCGTCCTTGCAGTTTCGCGATGGTCTTTCGCATATTTCCTACATACTTTCCGGCTTCCGTTCAGCTTTGGTGGTGTCCCACAGCGCTCGGGTGGGTGTAGTGCAGTACTCTGGGATATACGCGTCACCACACGCGAGTGCTGGCCAAGATCGAGGAAGATGTTACAGGAGTGTACGCCGCGGGGCGGACGGATGTGTATTTCATTGGTGTTGTTTGCTGAGTGGGTTGCATGGAAGATCTAGTGAACCACTTTGTTCGCACCGCAGCACTCGACACGGGCCCATTCACTGGAACGAAGTCATTCGCGCCAGCCACGGGAGCATCTCGAGGCGTGTCGCAGTGCCAAACATCAGCTACGACACGTTGGAATGGATCATGTTGCCTACATGCGGATCCGCCGGAGTAACGGAGCGCGGAGGGTTCGATCATCCCCAGGAGACAGTGCTCTGTCAGCACCAGCCGACATGAAGCACAAACGCTCGCAGACAGCGTTGGGCGCAGTGTCCCGGACAATCGCCACTATCGCCATTCAATTCGATTTCACCAGACAGAAGCCGGCGCCCCTGAGCAGGGTTCTACGGTACGCGGGGGCGTTGGCGAGGACGCCGACATCGTCGGTACTCGTTCATCGTCCACAGCACGAGCAAGACCGTGTGAATCATGCCCATCTATGTGGACGACGACACCGGGCTCGAGCGTGTCCCGCCTCGGCATCGACGGGCTACGTGGCCGTCCGGCCCCCTGGCTCCGATGCCGCGACCTTCGTCGTCAGAGCAGCAACGACGCGAACGATTCCGGTTGGGTAGACACGAAGGACTGCGCTGTATGCGCACTTCACCGAGATGAACACCATGGATATCAGCTTCGACGACAAGCCGGTTCGGACCGTCGGGACTATCGCCGTGGAAGGTATTGCATATCATCGTGCCAGGGCGAGGGACTTGATTTGGAATTGAAGCGAGATCCCGGGGGCAATGTGGCAGCCACACGGACTGGCATGGCCACACGGTGGCTTCCAGTGGACACGATGAGCAGCCACCGCCAGTCACATCCTATTCTCATGGCCTTTTGGCCTGACCTTGGCCACATGACACCGCCAGCACGATGCTGTGGAACACAGAGTTGGCCTGTGTGAAAGGCCCTATATACCACACGATGCGGTGTGCCACACGTTCAACTTCTTTCCAACGCAAGCGCATCGAGCATATCGGCCAGCATGGCTGGAGACAAGCGCTCTTCGAAGGGCGGCTTCAGCAGCAGCCGAGCACTCAGAGCTGAGATCTCCGCTGCCTCAAGACACAGCTCTGCCGGGAGTGGAGTCCAGCGATCGAGAGGATTCGATCTCTTGCAGACTGCAGCCGACGAGCCTGCAGCCGAAGAGCTCAACGCTGTGAGTCACGTCGAACAAGCCACAACAGATCGCAATGATTCAGCGGCCCAGGATGCGGCGAACGGTTACCCGTATAGCGACGAGCATCCAAGCACGCTCGAGCCGGAGGAGTCCGAGAGCGACGAAGGTGGTTGGACAGTCGTTGGCGGGCGCGCGGCCTTTCGCTTTCCAGGTCTGAAGCAAGTCGCTCAGACGGACGTTGGCAACAGCAGGGAGCCATGGCTGGAGAACGACTAGCGACGCCACAATCCGGCACTGAACAAGGCTCGCCCGGCAGCCACGTCGGCATATACAAAGCGCGACAAGACATCCAACTATACCCACCAGAATGGCCTGAAAACGGCTTCCGGCACGCTATATAGTGACCAAGCCGTCGGGAACCTGCTTTGGCACCTGGACAAGCAGGAGCACTCGGGTCGGAAAGTGCCGGACAGCGACCCGCGCGTCACGTTCGAGAACGGGAAGCGGTACCTCACCAAAGGACGGTACTTTCTGGTCGTGAAGGCTACGGAGAAGACAGTCACGGAGTGTCCTATCTACACCAATGGCGACACCGGTCTGCAGCACGTCGGTCTGGCGAAGAGGAAGGAGTTCTTCTCGCTGCGCCCTGATGATGTCTCGGTCGAAAACTTCGAGAAGATGAATCAGGTGCCGGAGACGAAGTTCTACTCCGTAGGCTGGGTGGTGACTGGGAGTAACGGAAAGCGGGTCAGGAAGCTGAGGCCGACGATGGTGGTGCACTTCGCCCGACCCAGGACTCGCCCGATCGACCTCGACGAGGTGCAGCTCGTGGGCGCACTCGCGCAGGATGAAGTCGAGGAAGTCTGTGCCAAGGCTTCGAAGCGCTCCCGCTGAGGAGCACTAGCGCTGGAAGTTCGGGAAGCAGCAGGAGGAACGTGATGCGAGTGAAGCGATCCTTATGGAGAGTGCACGGAAGCATGACATGTCGGCACGGTGCTGGCGAGACGAGGCATGATTGATCGCGGCGAGGTTGGGTGATGGCTGAGCATTATCGGTGGACAGGGTCACCGTTGGCGCAGCGACTCTACATGTATGGATGATCATGGCATCGGCCAATGCACCGGGCCTGCGTCGCCACACTGGACCTGGACATAGATTACAGCATTGAATCCAAACACGCTGACGCCCACGTTTCGTTGCCCGATTGTGGATACTCACGTTCAGGAGGCTACAGTAGCTAAGATGATCTGTGCCATACCCAAGCTTCATGCATAAACATGGAGTGCGGGAATCGAACAGCGCGTGAGGCCGCGTCTCGAGACTGCCGAAGTTCGGCCGGCCATTGTTTACTCCAGGTCGTGAATTCCCATGTGAAAGACTCGAATGGAGCACCATCATGTACACCTCACTTTGCCAAACACGCTCATTGCCAACGACGCCTGGATGATACTAGACTCGCCGTTCACCATCGCGCGTTCCACATCATGGCGGCCACGACCCACACCCAGCAACCCGGCTTCACCATGAGCTCGACCTCTCGCGCCTCCCAGCCAGCACCGGCACCACCACCCTCGATGCCGGCTGCGCTCCCCTATAAGTCGCACCTCACGCCCTTTCTACACCGCCAATTCACCTCCGCCGCCAGCCTTACCCTCGGCCTCTGCTACCTCTCCGCCACCCTCCTCTCCCCGTCCTCCAGCTGGCTGTGGTTCTGGTTCCCCATTGGCCCAACCGGCCTGCGGACCTTCCTCCTCTTCGTGCCCGCCCTTGCAGTGTTCATCGTGCGCGTCATGAACATGCACGCCGGCCAGCGCACGACCACCAACTCGGCGGAGACACTGCTGCAGAGGGTGATGGAGGTGCGGACGTATGCGACGCTCGGGTGGTACGTCTTCAGCGCGTGGATGTTTGGGGAGGTATACATCTGGTCACGCGGCGCAGGGGCGAACCTAGGCTGGGTGGATGCGGGCAGGGCGTACGAGCGGCCGCGGGTGAACGAGAACCCGGTGCTGCTGCGGAGCATCTTTGTCTCGCTCGCGGTGGGACAGGCGGTGCTGCATCTGGCATGGGACTACGACAGGGTGCAGATCGAGGAGACGGAGGCACGGCAGGGGCGGGAGGAAGAAGCGTCACGCGTGCCAGAGTCGATACAGCTCCTCACCGGCAAGGCCCAAACGATCGCTGGCCGCGTCGCACGTCTGGTGATCCCCGGCATCGTCTTCAGCATCCCGGCATACTTCCTGTTCCTCCGCGGTATCGCCTGGCATTACCTCGCCTACCCCATCGCCCGCATACTACTCATCCGCGATCTGCCTCCCAACGCAGGCCCTACTGCGATCACTCACCCCAGCACACTCGCCTGGCAGACCTTCACCGCCTCGACCCTGCTTGTTGCACTCTGGGAACTAAGCAACGCAGTCTTCACCATCTACGTCTCCGCCTTGCCCCTCAAGCGTGGTGAGCCGCTCACTGCCGAGGTCAAAGATGCGCATGGTGCCGTCCTCTCGCGCAGCCGCGATCCAAATGGAAGCCTCCTCCGCGGCTTCCGCGCGAAGAAAGACGTCCCGCGCACTTTCGCGTTCTGGGAGCTCTACCTCATCTGCACCGACCCCCGCTACACCCTCCGACGGAAGACGATCTTCACGGAAGTCGACCGGCAGCCCAGCACTACATGGGCGGAGATCAGCTCGTTTTGCCTCGAGGAGATCGCGGCGATCTCGACACGGATCCAGGTTGCGCAGCTACCGCCTGGCCAGCCAAGTGGTGGAGGGCAGGTGAACCCGCAGAGACAAATCCAGGAGGCGCTGATTGCGCGACAGCAGCAAGGTGTTGCGACGGGGTTACCACGGATAGCGAAGCAAGGCGTGTACAGCGATCGTGCGGTCGTGCTGCCGTCTGCTGGAGCACGTGGAGGCGCGCTGCAGGCTGTGGGCGGGATTGCGAAAGCCGTTGGCCAGAGCCCTCCGAGACAGAACGGCCATCCGGTCGCGCAGTATGGTCGCAAGGCCCTCGCTTACGGCGTGGAGAAGGCTCAGGCCGGCACAGGGAATAGCGAGGTCCTCTCTCCCTTGGTCTGGCAGGGAGCCGTGAATGGTTATACTCTCGATGTCCTACGCACACCGCTTGGGGAGCCCTTCCGGCAGACTTTCGCCCGCCGCGTGCGTGCCGTCGTGCTGGGTGTACCCGTCAGCAACGGCATCAACATCGTCCACGCCTCGCGGAGTCTGACGAGTCTTGCGGTCGCGAGTCTGCAGGAAGACAACTACGGCCAAGCCGCGAAGTCCATCGCCAGCATCGTCCGCATTTACACTGCCACACTCCTGAACCTGCGGAACTTTATCGCCGGTCTACCGCCGCACTGGACGGACGTCGGCTTTCACGACTCGCAGCGAGATGCGGGGCTAAGGGAACTGCAAGAGGTGGGGCAGGTGATGGAGGTGCTGCGGGCTGGGTTGGAGGAGGTGGTGCTGGCATTTGGGGAGTATGCGGGGGATGTGGGGTTGAGTCGGGAGGAGATGAGGAGGGCGCGGGAGGTTGTTGGGACCGGGGCCATGGGAAAGGATATGGAGCAGGTCGGGTGAACAACATCGGGTCATGCTTGCCAGGTCGATGTCCGAAGGGTTGTTGCTCGGCTCATGGATGCGTCGAGCCAGCATTCGCCACTCAAGGACATCGTTTGGGCGAGCCCCACAGTCACCACACGCCTTTACCATGAGCGACAAAAACATGTTCAAGAGTGCTGGACAGCTTCAGACTGTGCGGCTACCCGGGTGGTCTGCATACGGACGATTTTCGGCCTGCGGGAGCTGGGAGATGCCGAGCCGCGCGCATATAGCCGACTACCGACGGGAACCGGGTGAAGCTTCACCCAAGCCCTGACTTGACGACGGCGATCTTCGTGCTGGCCCAGCAGGAACACCCTCCTCGATGCAGGAACCCACACGAAGGCGGGGTTCGCGAGGGGATGCGATGCGGAGAACCTGGTGCGTCTCTCGACGTCACCCCGACTGCCGTGGCTGCCGTGGGCGATACCGAGCCAGCACTACGGCGCGATGGAGGACGCTTGGAGGAGAGTAGAGCCGCTACGAAGTATGTATGTATGCGAGCACCAGAGACAGCCACCAGGGCGCCTTTGCTCATCCTGAGAATCTTGACGTTACCTCTGCAATTTCTTCGGCGTCAAGATGCGTACTGCTACTTGCCTTACCGTGGCCCTCTGGCTAGGCCTGGCTTCCTGTGCACCCCCGTCATATCACCATGGCCATGGCTATGGTGACGCCCTCACTATTCCCACAACCTCGGGCCCAGTGACCGGCTTCGTGAACGCCACCGCTCCAAATGTCCGTCAATGGCTCGGCATCCCTTACGCTGCACCACCGCTCGGCGACTTGCGGTTCGCACCACCGCAAGCTCCAATCCCTGGATCCGTGAACGCCACTGCGTTTGCGCCGTCGTGCATGCAGCAGTACGGGAACGGGAGCACCATCTACACCGCCGTCCTCCGAGAGTTCCTCATCAACGGTGGTCAGAGCGAGGACTGCCTGTACCTCAATGTCTGGGCTCCTGAAGCGGCGGCGGAGGGCCATGGCAGATGGCCGGTGTTCGTGTATGTGCCTGGGGGCGGATTCACGTCCGGAGGAGCGAACAGCTTGTACAAGATCCCGGACAAATGGGTGCAGAGGACGCAGGGCCATGTCGTCGTGATCTTGAAGTGAGTCCATCCGCTGAGATGACCTTCATGGATTCGGAGCGTAGCTAGTGCGCTGATTAGTGGTCAAGCTATCGCGTGAACGTCTTCGGCTTCCCCAACGCCAAGGGCCTTGATCGCCAGAACGTCGGCCTCCTAGACCAGCGCATGGTCGTCGAATGGACGAAGAATAACATCGCGGCGTTCGGCGGCAACCCAGACTCCATCATCTTCTGGGGCCAGTCTGCGGGCGGTGCAAGCGTCTCGTCCTACGCCTACGCCTACGCCTACCCCAAGGACCCCATCATCAAGGGCATTGCCGCCGACTCCGGCTCGCCCAGCATCGCCGGTTCGAGTGATGTCGCGCAGAGCAACTTCACCTTCCTTGCTGGGCTAGTGGGCTGCACGGGTGAGCCGGCCGTGGTGCTGGACTGCATGCGCCATGATGTTCCGGCGGCCGCAATCGAGAACGTACTGTCGCTCTACCAGATCAGTGCGCGGTCCCCGAAGATCTCGTTCGGGCCAACGCCGGACGAGAAGATTATCTTTGCGAATTACACGGATCGTGCCGCGAAGGGCCTGATCGCGAAGATCGTAAGTGCCGTGATTCTTGGGTGGTGATCTTGCTGACAAGTGTCGATAGCCCGAGATCACTGGATCCAATGCCAACGAGGGCGCCGGCTTCGTCCCGTACACGCCTGAGGGTCCAGGTGCAGCGACGCTGTTCAACGTGACGGAGAACGTGATCGCTTGTCCGATTGGGAAGGCCATAATGTATGTCAAAATGGATGAGCAACCACTCCCAGCGCTGACGATGGAGCAGGGACCGCGAGCTTGCTGGCGTGACCACCTATCGCTATCAGTACTCCGGTGTCTTCAACAATACCTCACCGGTCGGATGGTTTGGAGCTTACCATAGCTGTGCGTATCGAGACCTCCAATTTCTGGGCGTACGTGCTGACATGACTGAATTAGCCGAGCTGCCATTGCTCTTTGGCACGCACTACGAGTACCGTGGTAACTCAACACCGTACGAATACGAAGTGAGTCACTTCATGGAAGGTAAAGCTCTCACGACACCGTTCATGTGCACAGGTCAGCTGACCCTCCCAGCCCTTTGGCTCTCGTTCGCGACCAACCCCTCCAAAGCCCCGACCGCCCCTTTGCCATCCGGAGGGACATTCACCTGGCCGGCAGTAACGCCCGAGGACGATGTGATGATCGAATTGGCGAACGGGACGACCCTGGTGAGCTTGGCGAGCGGGCAATTGATCGATGCGTACTGCTCATGAGTCACTGTACGACAAGCAGCGATCTGTCGTCGGTGGGTAAGCAACTTGTTGCACAGCTTACAGAGCTCAATCGTCCTCTCAACGCTGCCGAAAGGCTCCTTGTGATCCAGGCTAAGTCGGAGCCTTGATCCTGTAATGCGCGGTCGAACCCACAGATGTCGGCGATCCCAACAATGCCTCACTACCTTTGCATGATCGGGAAGTCGATGAGCCATGCAGTGCCTCTTTGTTTGCCAGTCGAGCAAAGGACGCGCATGACTCATCCAGGACTCTTATGCAGAGATATAGACACATCAGCGACTTCGCCAGAAACTCCTTGCTGAACTTGCAAGATGGCAGACTCAGACGGACTCGAGTCACTCATCGACCTGGCCAGAAACACTACCGATCTCACCTTTCGAGACCTGATGCACGCCCGCACATCTGAGCTCCGGGACACTCTTTGCAAACTTGCTAGCGACGTGATTGGACTGCTCATCGCCGAGGATCGTGTAGTGCAGCGCCCGCGAAAATATGCTCTGCCCAATCAACTTGAACATGACATCTGCTGCAGTATCACCAACAGCAGGGAGGTCGATGCCACAACAGAGGAGGTGATCGCCAAATGGGTCGACTTTGCATACGACGTCGATAGTGATGACTTCGCGCCGAGCGCATGCGAGATCATGTCGGACAATGTAGCGAGGGTGCTGCTGTTGGCTGCCTGGAACGATGTGCAATTGCTGAAGCGGCAGATTGAGGAAGGGCCTTTGCCGACGGTGGAGGAGGTTGAGAGGGTAATGGAGCCTTGATGGCAGAGAGGGTGCAGAGCTACTTCTTCATTGCGCGGGTGGAAGGGGCATGTAGCGACTGTCATCGTGCTCCCCTCTCGGCGTTGCATGCGGAAACATCTGTCCGTCGTGGGAAGCCATCGTGTCGTGTGTGCTGCTTATATCGTCTAAACGCCATGCTTAAGCAGAGCTCCGTTACTAGGCCGCTGTCCTTCGACTGTGTCTGTTGTGCTCGCACCTGCGAGACATAGCTTGACGATACCCAAAGCTTGCCGTACCAAGCTTTGTCGGATGCTGACGAGATCGGCGGCCGCCATGCGGTGGATGACACGGCTGGAGAGTACTCGCCCGCCGTACGCCTCCTGTGATCTGCCGACGTCGTTGCAAACATCACATGCTTGTGGTGCAGCATTGTTGGAGGAGAGGCACAATGCAGTGTAGGCGGTCCGGCGGCAAGTATCTCCTTCGAGACTAGCTCGATCTTTCAAGATTGACTTCGGGGACTTGTTACACGAGATGCCTCACGCCCACCACGTCAAACCTCCCACCCAGATTCCGGTATCACCACTGTCACCATGACTCGGATCAAGCCTCATGAATCATCGGCCCGGGTAACGCTCCAGCCGCCTGAGCGCACCTTTGATCGTGGCCTTAAGGCTGTCTGGCTCCATCCATCGCGGGAGCACGGCGTCACAAGAACCGCGCCATATGGTCAGGTCGCCCTCGGATGCTGTTGCAAGACCTAAAGAGCTGCTCTCACCATCGGTGTCTATCATCTCCCGTGGCGCAGAGATCGCCACTCGCAAGTTGGCAAATCCGCCGTGCGTTCACTCAGACATCACGCATTGAAACGATCTTGCGACACGGACCTCCGTTTCTGTCGACACGATACAAAACAAGACTGTGCTATTCGTGACAAGCTTCTCGCATTTACGACCGCGAACCGTTTCGGCCATGAGCTTGACGTCTCCGATGGTCATGCACGCGGGGCCATATATACACGTGAGTATTCGTCGGACGAAGAGTGAAACCCCGTCTTCCTCAGCTCCTTCGCTCTTTTTGCGCTGTCATTACGACGCTCATCCGCCGGTCGGACACCTTTTCTCCCCCGCCTTCGTATTGAACGCTGTTGCATCCTCGTCCTCTCAGCCCGACGCGGCGCCTGGTCTACAACAGTAACGCAACATACATCGTACCCGACCACATTGCGACTCACGCAATGGCAACCGTACGCCCGCGAACCGAAGCCGACTTCGAGCCTCTGTCTGACGTGATCCGAGCCACGCACGCCAAAACCGGCTACCCCCTTGAAGGACTACCTGACGCCAGAGCTTTCATCATCGACGACTCTGCCCCTCTGGCACAAGCCTGGGTCGCAGTCTTTGAAGGCAAGATCGTGGGCCACATCGCCATCAATGTCGCCGTCCCCGACTGCCCGGCCGTGTCGACCTGGCGTGCCCAAGGCAACAGAGAAGAATGTCTCGCAGTCGTTAGCAGACTGTTCGTGGACCCCAACGCCACAGGCGCCTCACGGGGCGTCACCAAGGGCCTCATCAACGCCGTCACGGCCTGGAGTCAGGAGCACGAGACCCGGCTCATCATGTACGTGGTCATCTGGTCCGCGGTCCGGGCGCTCATGGCCGAGGTCCTCACGGCCCGACAAGGGTGGCTCAAGTACGGGGACAGCGTCTACCATTCGCCGGACGGGTGGTCCAAGCAAGCCTTTTGCTACGCGCAGCCGCTGAACCAGCTGTATCCGCATCTGCCGCCGCAGCAGGATCTGGCTGTGAATCCGTACGATCAGCCTATGGGAGATCTGCTGGTCAGGACGGCGATGCAGTTGAGCTCGACGATGTGGGTCGTGTGGAACGATCCCAAGCGTGAGTCCCCAATACATATCCATGAAGGGATATGCCTGGCTGTGAGCTGACACGAGACGCAGTGTGGATCCAGCTGACATACCTCCGGTGTCACATACGAGTGTCTCGGGTCTTGCATACAGCGCGAAGAGTACTGTGAATTTCCCTGCCTTCCGAAGCGCATCGCGGCGGGCTTACACATACTCCCCCCGCAGGCCGGGCATTTCATATCTTCAGTCTCACTCTGTGGGTCATGCGGCAGCTACAGGACATAATGTACGAACACGCTCTGTCTCCCCATTCTTGTATCTCACGCTGTCCCATACGTCTGGAACCCGCCCATCACATCACCTGTGCCAGATGTAGCGACGACCCACACATTCGATCCGCTGCTGTTCTGGAAGACGGTCACTATACCGCCGTCGTAGTACGCAGAGGCCAGCTTCCCGCCCCCGACGGCCGACTGCAAGTCATCAACAGCTCGGATATCACTGCCAGCCGGGTCGACCAGTCCGCGGGTCACGACGACCGACCCACTTCTCTGGAAGAGCACGTACTCGGCAGCCACGCTGTCGGTCGCAGCCGCGATGTCGCTCCCGCTGTCGATGGTGATGTTGGTCGAGACTGCGGGACCAACTGTAGCCCACATTAGCGACTCTCCCACATTGCACTCTCCGAGATTCCCAGAGGAGCGATCGCACCTGTCCACGACCCAGTGAAACAGCGACTCTGCTGCAGCGCGCCCGTGCTCGTGTTCCGCGTGTACACGAGCAGGTGCTCCCCATCCGCCGTCTTGCGGTAGTCGCACGCCACGGCCGTCTGCGGGTCGCTGCCCGCGAACGTATTCCACGACTGCCACTGCTGGCTGCCGAGGTCATGCCCGACCTCCTGGATGTAGCCCTTGCTGTCCCCGTAGTACAATCTGATGCCGTGCAGAGCCCCGTTGCCCCAGCACGCGGCCAGCGCGGGGGTATCGGGGACAACCTCCGTACTGGCCACGCTGGTGCCGTCTGCGGCGTTGAGGGGTTCGGCGGAGGACCAGCCCGCGTCGTTCACGGCCGTGACGCTGTAGATGGAGGGTATGCCGCTCGAGGGCGATAGGGCGATGAAGAAGAGCTGGCGGTAGATCGCGCCGGGGAGCTCGTAGGAGACCGCGGCTAGTGGCGAGCCGGGCTGGGCGTCCATGGTCACCATGGTGGAGGTGGACTGGGCTGAAGCGGTCCACTGGCCTGCTGTCCATTGGTGCTCCATGATGCTGTTGTTGCTGGCTTGGTAGTACGTCAAGAATACGTCGTTGCTAGCTGCGAGGGGGGTGATGGCGAGCCCGCTTTGCTTGAGAGCTGTTGCCTCTGGCATGGCTGTAGGTGCTGCCGTCGATGAGGTCGTTTCGGCGATCGCAGCGACACTGGCCGCCGCAGAAGACGCTGCGAGGGTGGTGGGGTTTCTGAAGACCATTAGTCCAATGCAAGATGACACTTTGGCGGATCACGTACGACGCATGCTTTGTGGGCAGCACGGTGCCCAAGATACTGCCTAGGAGAACCGCGATCAAGACGGCCACACCTGCTACGACTGCGATCACGAGCACGAATCCACGCATCCCGCCGTATCGCTTCTGCCGTCGTCTTCCCACGGGCCCAGCATCATCGCCGGACGGATCTACACTAGCCGAGACCACCTCCTTGGACGGCGATTCCGGCTGATTGGGAATGTGCCAGGCCTCCGGTTGATCGAAGGACGACCTCCTCTCGCGGAACGGGTTGCAGCCGGGCACCACCTCCAGGCCTTCCGCGTGGGTGAGGACCTCGATGCCCTCTCCCGCGACGACTTCCGCGCGGTCGGCGAACTGCAGGCCCTCGTGGTCGAGCGCGTGATAGCCGTGCCGAGTCGCCCCGGGCTCAGGCGTCCGCCCCGACGATTCCATGGGTAGCGACCCGCTCACTCGCCCCACGGACGGTGATCCCTACACGCAACGTCTTGTCGGTGTCCTCGCGCAGTAGCGGAGAAAGGCAAGGCTGGGGCAGAGAGGGCAACTACGACGAACTGAAGATGACAGCGCAGCCATCGTCATCGAGTCGCAGAAACGAGGCTGGAATCCTACCGGTGACACAAGAGGGGGGCGGCCGCCCAGTCGCTTGCAGTGTGTATCGCGGTATTGCGTCTTGGCCCCCAACCCGGCGTTCCGAGGCGATGCAATCCCACCGGTCATTATTGATCCGATGGACGAGTGCTTGTGGGCGATCGCGCGTGTGCGCAATGGACTTCTGCTCACGCAACGGATCGTCCGGGTCGTTGTCGATCGAGCATGATGGACGGGGGATGGTGACGGGATTCCGCCACGTCGAGGACGACGTCCAATGCTGTGCGTGCAACGCACGCCTTAGGCATCACGCGAAGATGGGCTGATGATCGTGTACTTTCAGGCGTACATGGACATGTAAGGATGCACCCGTAGATCAAGCAACCCGGAGGAACAACACACCCACTACTGGAACACACCCACTACTGGAACACACCCACTACTGGAACCCGCTCCGACAACAACGCCTCCTTAGACGTGGAGCAGCTCTCGCTTGGACAGTCATCCTTGCACCGCTTTCAAGTCATCTATCAAACTACACCTCCCACCCCCTCACCCTATCCCCATCATCTCATTTGCCCACTCAGCGACTACACCCCGCTCACTGCCCGGCGAAATGCGGCGCATTCAAAAAGATCCCCATCGTCACCCCCCCCAGCGTCCCCGCAATCGGAATAGTCATGATCCACGCAAACACCAACAACCCGACCCGCTGCCAATTGACCGCCTTGAGCGAGCCATTGCACAAACCCACCCCGACCGTGGCACCCGTGATGCACATCGACGTCGACACGGGCAGGGCGAACTGGGAGAAGAGGAGGACGGTGATGGCGGCGCCCATCTCCATCGAGCAGCCGCGGGAGGGGGAGTGGTAGGTCAGCTTGTTGCCCATGACTGTGTTCGACCGTGTCAGCGAGTGCATCTCGGCCCCAGGGGGCGCGAGGGGGGGGCCACGACGGACCTTTCATGATGTTGTACCCATACGTGCACAGCCCCAGCGAAATGACCAGCGCGAGCACCGCGAGCTGCCACACCGGCACGGTGGCCTTACTCGCCGCCGCATTCCCCGTCGACCACGCGCCGTAGATCACCGCCCACGGCCCCACGCTATTCCCGATATCATTCGCGCCGTGCGCGAAGCTCGCCGTGCACGCCGTCAGCACCTGCACAAACGAGTACGTGTGCTCGACTTCATTGGGGTACTTCTTCGCCTGCGCGTAGACGCGCTTCATCCGCTCCCCCTCGGGCGTGCCAGCGATGCCGGACTGCGCGGCGTGGATGTCGTAGTGCACGCCGTAGAGCAGACCCGCGATGACCATGGCCGGCAGGCGCTTGGCCACGATGGCCAGGTTGTGCCGCTCGTAGATCTGGCCCGGGCCCATCGGGTTGTCGTGGAGGGTGCGCATGGCCCAGCCGAAGGGCCCGCGCTTGGTGCGCATCTTGGCGTGCAGCTTCTCCTGCCCTTCGGCCTGCAGCTCCTTGAAGGTCTTCTGGCTGTGCGCGGCCTCGGTCATGGTCAGCGCCTTCTCGGCGTCGCCGTGGATGCGGGGGTGCTTGAGGTCGGCGTCGCTGTCCGAGCCGGCGTCGGTGGAGAGGCGCGTCTCGGCCGAGGCGTCGTCGTCGTCCTGCACGACGGCGTAGTTGGGCACCTTGGCGTGGTCGGCCTCGGCGACGACGGCGCGGCGGAAGAGCAGCGGGCCCAGGGGGAACATGTACCACTTCACGCCCTGGTCTTTCCGGATGACGCGCTGGTAGATGAAGGGGACGAAGAAGAAGGCGGCCAGGAAGGCGAGGCCGGCGCCCGTGCCCATGGTGACGGAGGCGACGTACCACGACGGCTTCTTGTTCAGGCCAAGGTTGGGGGAGCCCTTGTAGACGATCGACAGGGTGCAGATGGTGCCGGCGATGAGGAAGAAGAAGGGCGAGGTGAAGACGGCCCAGGGGACCGGGTTGGCGCGCAGGTGGACGACGACCTTGATGAGCATGAAGATCGTGGCGCCGAAGCCGGCGGAGATGGCGGGGGCCATGCCGAGTCCAGCGAAGATGGCGCCGAGGCCCTTGCCCTTGTTCCAGCCCCATTGGACGTTCGATGCACCGGCGGTGGCGACGCCTGGACGATCGATGTCAGTCGCTCGTGAAAGTGAGAGGGGGTGTGTTGTCTTGATCCTACCGACGCCAGCGACGGCGCTGATGAGCGAGTACGTCGACGAGACGTGGGCGGAGTGCTTGGTGCACCACATGACCCACGACGACGCGGCGGCCAGCGCGCAGGTAAAGGCCAGCATCTGCACCCCCGGGTTGCCCTGGAAGGCCGAGTTGGGGATGATGCCGTTCTTGATCGTGTCCGCCGTGCGCGCGCCGACGGTGATGGCGCCCAGCAGTTCGAAGCAGGTACCGAAGACCATGGCTTGCCGGTAGGAGATGGAGCGGGACGAGACGCTCGTGGCCCAGGCGTTGGCGACATCGTCTGGGGGATGTCAGTGTCGAAGATTCGTTGCCGTGTCTTCCGGGGGGAACTCACTGGCGCCGTTGTTGTAGGCATCGAGCATGGCGAAGAAGGTGCCGATGACGAACAGGTACGTATACTCGGTGAGCACCATCTTGACGGTCTTGCTGGAGGATGTCTCACGCGTAAGGAGAGGCACTTTACGCAGAAATGTGCCACGGAAACCAAGAAATGACAAGGGAATGGCTTATATGTGCGACCCCGACGGCTGGGTGCGCGCGAAGGGCCTTTCACCCAACGCCCCACGGCCTCACCTCACGCCTCTAGTGCCTTGGTCGTTCCCTTGGCCGACGGCGGACCGTCCAGAGGCAGTCCAGAGGCCCCGCGAGCACGTTCGTCGGGTCGCGGGGCCTGATTCGCACGTTGGGGGCACATTGGCATGGCGAGGAGGGGCAGGGCGGGCAGAGGGCGGGCTTGGAGAAGTCTTGTCTGGCATCGGCGCGACCGTGGACAGCGTTTCTACTCGCAGAGCGGTGATCTGGTGCCCTTGGCGGAGCGTCGGTGGTGGGAGGCGAAGCAGTAGTAGAGACATGAACTTCCTGGGCATGTGACTTGGCGATTTGCGACGACCTATAAGAGTCGGGGGCGCGCCCACGTGCGGCGGAAGAGCAGAACTTCACTTTGCGGTCGTCAGGCGCGACTTGGCGCGACTTCCTTCTTGGGACCTCGGATATATGGATCTCGTCGTTGCTTCTTTTATGCGACGGCGATGTCATCGCGGTCTGGCTGGCGGCGGATAATTGATGATGATGGGATGCCTGGACGTCTGACCTCGGTGGAGAGCGGGAGCATTGAGGAATGGAGCGGAAGTTAGTGGTGCCTAAGGCTGCAAAGTCGGGACCAAAGTCGACACCCGTCGCACCTGCACACCTGCAGCCGCGGGAACCCAGCGTCACGCGGTACCCGGTGGCAAACGGACAAGACCCGGCGACACAACGAGGCTGATTACTATAGCGCAGACACTCCCGGGACGACCTACCATCCTGCTACAGCCACACCCCGCTCTCTTCCCCGAAACACCTCCCGGTCTCAACAAGCATGCTCAAACACGTCTGACGTCGTGGGAAGGAACCATCACCCCCGCCGCAGGCACCGCCAGCATCGCCAGCATCGTTGCAAGCAGCAGTCTCCAGCTCGCCCCCAGGGTTTTCCCGCCGAGCTTTCCGCACGGCAGTCGACCGCTTCGCCCCGCACGTCCCTGCGCACACAGCGGCGACGAAGCCATCGCACCATGCTGCAAGCACACCATGTCGAACACGCGCCCGCCGACGTCGTCCGCATCGCAGCCGCCGTCGGCGGAGGTCGGGGGCTCTTCGCGCCGCGCCCTCACGCCTTGCGTGTCCACCAGCCATCCGTTCGATCGGGACGGTGACTGCGTCTCCGTCGGGCGTTCGAGGGCTCCAGGGTGTCATGATTGCGCTTTGCCGGGGTAGGTGCCCAGCGGCGAGTGCGCTTCGGTCCCTCGCCGGGCTCTTGGTGGCTCGGTGGCAGAGCCGGGATCGTGCGCGTACCTCCAGGGTCGTGACCTCGTCTGGCAGCCGACACAGTGCTGATACTTTTCCGCGGTATCCTCAACCGTAAGTACGATCGTCGCCTCGACAACCTCGTACACCCTGCATCTCCACCCCCTCTCAAGCATTACTCCCACACGCGAACGGCTTGTTGCCCCCTTGACTCGCCGCAATCTCCCGCACACTCCCATACGTCCCCAGCACACACACCACCGCACACAGAACAACCATTCCCCCATTCCCCACCGCCAGCCCCGCCTTCCTCCACCCTCTCGCCCGGACCCCATACGACCCTCTCGCAGTGCCCCGCCAATTCATGCCCAACCACAGCAGACTCGGAAAGCCCAGCGCAAACCACGTCCCGAACAGCGCCCCGATCAACGCGAGCAGCAGGCCAAACATGGGTATCACCCCCGCGATCACCCACGCCAGCACCCACAACCCCGCCAGGATCCCGCGCCAGCTCCACCGCGCGCGCGCGGACTTCTCCCGCATCACTTTCGGCTGGGCCGCCCAGGCGTAGGCGTACAGTTGCTTCGCCGCGACCAGCGCGGCGATGACGCCCGCGACGATGATGGTGGGGACCGCAAACGCGTAGGCGATCTTACGCACGGTCGGGCTGGCGGAGCCCAGCGCGGGGGCGGTTACGGATTGGCCGGCGAAGGTGTAGATGACGACCGCGACGACGAGGTAGAAGGAGATGGTGACCGTTTCGAGGAGCACGAGGGCCTTGGGGAAGTCGCGCGGGGTGTGCATTTCCGAGATGATGGTCGGGTAGGCGATGTGTCCGTTGTAGGCCAGGATGATGCTGGACACGGCGCCCGCGGCGCGGGGGAAGGTCGAGAGGCCGGGGGGGAGGAAGGGGTGCGCGGTGCCCAGGCCGGGGCGGGAGATGCTGATGCTGATCACGGCGACGAGGGTCGCGGTGGCGATGGAGGCGCAGGCTGGAACCACGTGAGCAAGGACGCCAGTTGGCATTGTGTGGGGGACGGCTCACAGAACATGGAGAACCACGCATTCCCCCGCATCGTCCGCGGCAGACTGACCCCGAAACTCACCACGGCCCCGACGCCCATCCACAGCGTGGTGCACACGCCGTGCCCGGATAACACATTCCCCGCCACGGAAAACACGACCAGGTGCGCGGCCATGATGAACACGAGCATGAGATCCTGCGTCGCCTCCGCGACCCAGCGCCCGCCGCGGCCGAACGCGAGTTCCATGCCGTGCGCGAGGGACGTCATGGACGGGTGCGCGAGCTTGAACTGGTAGACGACGTACCCGGTGTAGGTGGCCAGCAGGCCGAAGATGAGGATCAGGAGGACACCCAGGACGAGGCCGAGGGAGGCGAGGACGGCGGGGAGGGAGAGGATGCCTAGGGAGACGGTCTCGGCTATCATGACTGCGCTCGCCAGAGTATATTCAGTAGGCGCAGCAGCGGGTTGGGGGTTGAGGAGGGCAAGGGGTAGCGAGACGCACTCAGAGCCGCTTTCACCCAGCCGAGGGTGTTGTACGCGATCTTGTCCCCCACGACCTCGACCTGCCCGACGGGATCGCTGGCCACGGCCGCCAGGTCCGCGCCATTCTCGCCGCTCACCAGCACGACGGGGCCCAGCTCGACGTCGACGCCGGCGTCGGTGGTGGTTGTGCTGACGCTGTTGCCGGGGCTGCGCACGGCGACGACCGTGGAGTCGGCGGTGAGTTTCGGCTTGGTCATGGTTTTGCTTGCCATCGTTTGTCAATTGCTGGAACGAGCTGTGTTTCGGATGAGAAGGGGAAGAGGGGAGAGGGGGCCGAGAGAGGCGTTCTTGAGCACACGACCTATCTCTCCGTATCGTCCTCAGACTTGGGGTTTGCGGGGGGGGCCGGAGCAGCATGTAGCTGTCATATTACCTATCCCATATCTGGATACTGTTTAAAAGCTAAAGTCTGATAAGGTAGCTTCGCTGGACGTATGCTAGAACATCACGTGTCAGATCTGGCGGAGCTCGAGGAGCAACCGCGAGAGTGGCGCAGGTCCAGCAACGCGCGCACATCAGCAGTCAGTGTGCGGTGCGCAAGGTATGATAAAGCGGCTGCACTGGCGGCCGGTCTGCTTGCTGTGTCTCCATCCTATGATCACGGGATACCGCTGCCACACCCCGGCGTGATTCCCTGGCGATTCCAGCTGCCTCGTCGTTCCCGAGCCTGCATCTCGTCTTCCTCGGCAGCAAGAAGTGCTGGTCTTTCCGCGCCGGCCGGAGATCCGCCGTATCACACGTCGCAAGCTGGACCGGGCATCAATGGTACCACGAGCGGCATCGTTGTGGATAGCGCGTGTGTGCCTGGCGCGGGTCCTAGCGTTGATCGCTTGGGCCACGGAGCCGATATGGTCTGCTCGTGTACATTCGACCCGTCACGCTCTCCGTCAGACAGCATGTCGTTCTCGAGTGGCCACTGCAGGGCGGAGATTCCGTTCGTGCACTGGGCGCACGGAGACGGTCTCCCCGAAGTTCTTGCGCGGCAGGGACGCTGCCCGCGATCGAGTGTGCTCTACTTGCCGTCGTGGCACTGGGATCTCGGTCTCGCACGACGGTGCAAAGGGCACCGCCGTCGGCGTCTCCTGCTTGCTCGTCGCGAGAGCCACGGTCGTCGAGCGGTGGCCGTGACGCGAGCGTTCAGCCTCAATCGCCTCTCCAGCAGCTGGCGCGTTGGATGCAACGCCGTTGCCAGCCGAGACCAGAGGTCACCGCCGACGCCTCAGCTTGCTTTGCCGAGCAACAAGAGCGCCCGAGCAACAAGAGCGCGGCGAGCGAGGAGGAGGACGTCGTCGTGCCCCCCCCCCAGCCGTGCACCCGGCGGACCGCGGACCGCACCTCCCCTGCATGACGGTCCGCGCGCTTATGCACGCTGATGGCACAGCGCTCGAGCTTGCGAGGGACGGGAGCTCCGGCGGGCGGGAGTTGCGACGGGTGCGACGAGAGGAGGAGGCTGGGTGACCGCTTTCCCCGACTGATAAGTCCGTCGCACCTCTTGTCACTACGCCCATCCTTCCGTCGCTCGTGCATATGCAAGCTAGCGATCCCCTCGACCTGACGAGCACCACCTGATCGCTTATACCCCTCACCACCCCCCACCACCACCTCGACCACCACCACCACCGCCGCCGCCATGCCCGCCGAACTGCGCAAACGCGCCGCCCCCCCCGCCGCGGCCGCGCCCCCGCCCAAAGTAAAGAAAGCCGCGCCCGCCAAACCCAAGGCGGGCAAGAAGGACGCCGAGTCTGCGCCCGCGCCGGTAGAAGACGCGCCCAAGGCCACCGAGCCCCCGGCCTCGAACCCGGCCACGGACCCCAAGGCGGGCATCTCCGAGGGCGCGGGCGGCGTCAGCGCGACGGCCGACGTGACGGGCGCGGACGTCGCGAAGGAGGTCGCGGCGAAAGTGGAGAAGGCGGCTGTGAAGGGGAAGGGCAAAGGGAAGGGGGGGAAGGCTGCTGCGCCGGCGCCGGCGCCTGCAGTTGAGCCTGCACCCGAGCTTGCACCCGAGCCTGCAGCGGCGGAGGAGAAGGAGGTGGAGGAGGAGGCGAAAGCGGAGACGGCGACGGGCAAAGTGGAGACGGGCGGCCGGATCGCGCTCGAAGGATTTGGTGGAGAGGTGCAGACGCACGAGGGGGAGAAGACGACGCTCGCGCAGCTCGTCGCGGCCAGTAAAGCGGGCGTGGTGCTGTTCACGTACCCCAAGGCCTCGACGCCGGGTTGTGCGTTCGCCCCCACCAACCTCCCATCTCCCCCAGCTAATGCGTAAGGACAGGCACCAAACAAGCCTGCCTCTTCCGCGACGCCTTCACCCCCCTCACCGCGACCGGGCTAGCCATCTACGGCCTCTCCACCGACTCGCCCAAGAGCAACGCCACCTTCAAGACCAAGCAGTCGCTCCCCTTCACGCTCCTCTGCGACCCGTCCGGATCTCTGATCGGGGCCATCGGGTTCAAATCAGGGAAGAGCACCGCGCGGGGGGTGTTCGTGGTGGGGAAGAAGGGGGAGATTCTGGCGGTGGAGAAGGGGGGGCCGCAGGTCACGGTTGATGCGGTGACGAAGATTGTGGAGGGGATGGGGGGCGGGGGGAGCGGGGATGTGGACGTGGAGATGGGGGGCACGGCGGCGGAGGTGGCGGATACCGCGGAGAAGTTGGACGCGTGAGGGCCGTGGGGTGGGAGTGGAGATGGGCGAGGAGGGGTCAAGATGAGGTCGGGGGTGTTGTGCTCACGGTACAGGGCGCGAGCGCGTCGGAGGCGACACGGGACATATCGCGACGATGAGCATTTATCTGTGCAGAGGCGAGTGTACTTACCGTACAGACTACGAGCGGGCGAGCATAAGACAGTGCGCGCAGCTTCAACGAATACTACACCCATCCGCTTTTGCGCACAACTCGCGGACGTGCTCTTGCGAGACTGTTCTTGTAACTCCCTGCGCTTCGTCCCGATCTGCGCTCCTTCCCGATGCGGACGCGAGCCTGACGAGAGGACCTGGAAGAGCAAACGGAAGCTCACAATGACGTACCAAGTGAGCTTTCACGAACAGACAATCATGTGAGCATGCACCTTCACTGCGCGTATATATACCGCATGCATGTCGCACTTCTTCCGCTGCTGACTAGTCTTCTTTCATCGCTATCGACCAGCTCACTCACTCTTGTCATTCCCATCTGTCCCCTTGGCGGAGGAGCTACTTTATATCACGATGGTCACGGCCGAAGAGGCGTTTGCGCGTGTGCGCCGCCCGATGCAGAGGCCCGGGGCGAAGAAGCTGCAGGTGCAGGTGCCGGTGCAGGTGCAGGGAGAGGATGACAAGGCAGGTGAGTCGGATCTTCCCCTGAACATGCGCGAGTGCTGCACGGGACTCTTCACACGCGGTGCCCGTCGAGGTCATCGGCGAAATGCTGCTGAATCCCACTCGCACGGTGCTGACGGGATGTCCTTGCCGCAGCATCGACCTGGCTGGGTAGCCGCAAACGCAGACGGGGAGCTGACGGTGAAGCCGTCACAGGGACGTCCAGCCCCTTGGCACAGGACGCCACGGCCACCGACTCGCCTCCCTCGCTACCCGCACCGCCCGTCCCGCCGCGCACCAAGCGCTTCAAGCTGACGGCTGAGAACCTGCTCCGCAGCGTGCCCTCCACCACCCTCTTACCACCCCCCGCCTCGGAATCCGCGAACCATCCGACCCACGAGCCACTCATCAGCGACTTCTCGCCACCCAGCATCCCGCAAGACGCAGACGCCCAGACCACAGTCGTCCTCGGCACCAGCTCCCTCCGCCCGCAATGCAACCACGGCGAAGGCAAGGCCAGTCTCACCGAGCACCGCTGGTACACCCGCTGTGACCCTGCCAACAAAGAGTGGTGCCGCGAGGCTGTCGTCGTTCCTACACCCATAACCAGCACCGCAGACTTCATGCTCACGACCTCCGACCCCGCACATGACCTCCGCTGGTGGCTGGGTGCGTCTGCGTTGGGAGATGAGGAGCGAGACACGGCGTACACCTCCCACTCACGCTTCACAGCCGAGCTGCTCCGCGGAGCGATCCTGCAGGCGGTCGAGCAGCTGCGCGATCTGCACGCCGAGATTGAGCGTCTGGTCCTCTACGCCGCGCGCGCACCCCTCCAACTCACCCTCTGCAATGCCCTGATCCACACCGATACCGCCTACTTCGACCTCCGCGCCGGGGATCTCGCCGGGCTGGACCGGGAGACGCTGGTCGAGGATCTGGTCCAGGTGGTGCGGGAGCTGGATTATGTTGGGGCTCGGAGGGCCAAGGTGCAGGGGCTGGTGGTAGGGAAGGTGACGAAGGTGGCGAAGAGCGGGGAGGGGGGGCAGGGGTGGAAGGGTGTGCTGACGGGGCTGGGGTTCTGGGATGAAGTGGCCGAGATGGTTTGATCGCTCCGCCGCCCTCTCTCCACCGCGATTGATCGTTGGCCCTGGATCGGATCTGGTTATAGCTGGCCTGGAAGGAAAGGAGGCGCCTAGTAAAGGGACGCACGGTTACTGAGCTGGATGCGGCCGGCTAGTGCATCGCAGTCGTCGCAATCGAGGGACTCTCTCGCATGCAACACAAGCCCTGCACTGCGTATAGCACGGAGGATGAGCGGCCGGCCGGCCGGCTTCGCAGTGGACGTCGAGGTCTGGGCCGTCGAGGCTTTGTCCGGGCGGAGACCACAGTCCATTACTAAGTCCCTACAACACGACGCTGGAGCTTGGGGCGGGTGCTCGCAGCAGGACAGGGACTAAACGCTCCCGTTTACATTCCATGACCATTGCTAATCGCTCTGCTTCATCCCAGGCAGTGCGCTCGAGAGCGAGGCGGCAGCCGTAGGTACACTTTGCGGGAGAACTCACGTAACTTCTCCTCGTGCAATGTCCCAATGCTCGCACGCATGTCACGGTCCAATACACTGCCTGCAAAGCTCAAACGACCCCCTCTCCATGATGGGAGTCGGGGCGTGTATTCGACCAATCCCAACCCCACCAGGCATGTCAGCTGCGCTGCGCCCCAGGAGTGGGCGGCCCTCGGAGCGCTGGCCCCTTCGCAGGGCTGCGGATGCAAAGCTTGGAGGGCCCAGCACATGACATTATCGACCAACGCCCCCGGAGCCTTCGGCAAGACAGGCGGCGGCGGCGCAAGAGCCACGCGGTATGGATGCTCTGGGCTTCAGGTTCGAGAATCCGCTGGTTTGTGGTATATGTAGAGAGGGGCTCACAGATGCACCTTACATGGCCTGACGAGTCGATGCGCCAGTAATGCCCAGTTTCGCATGCTGCGCTACTTCTACGCGGTGCTGCAAGGTGCTGTCGATGCGAGCACCGAATGGTCCAGTTGCTTCGCCGGGGTGGGTGCTGTACAACCTGCAAGCGTCTCTAGTGGCTCGTCGTATAGGCATCTACGCAAGATGCCGTGCTCGTATGGAGCGTCTTACAACGACACGTCCAGTGTCGTGAGAAAGAGAACCGTCTCGAGATCCATCATCAGCCTAGCTTATCCCGCAATGCAACCATCATACTCGCCATCACCCTCCAACGATCCAGACCGATCGCCGTGCACTACCCCATCACATCAGCCTCGCACCACCGTACCCCCCCCCCCAATCAGAAGTCCTCCGCAAAGCCCCGCATCCGCGGACTCGCCGACGCGCGCGACGCCGGCACCGCCGGGCTCGTCGACGTACGCGGCTGCGGGCTGCGCATACTCGGCATCTCCGGGATCATCGGCGACGGCGTCGAGGGCTGGGGCTCGTACTGCTGCGGCGCGGGCGGCGGGGGGTAATACGGCTGCGCCTGCGGGGGCGGGGCGTAGAATTGCTGGGCGGCGGGCAGTGGTGAAGGGCCGTACGGGACGCGAGCGCCGTCGTGATGCTGGGGCTGCTGGGGCTGCGGCTGCGACCAGTGCGCGGCGTTGAAGGGCGGTGGAGGCGGGGAGGGCACGGTGGGGGACACGATGTGCGGCGCCGAGGAACCGCTGAAATCGCGCTTGTGCCGCGAGGCCGGGCTGTCGGGCGCGGGGAGCTCCATCATCGGCTCGTTGGGCGAGACGCTTGGTGCCGAGTGGAGTTGCTGCGATTTTTTCGTGCGGCGCCGGCGACAGACCCAGATGATGCAGATGAGGAGGGCCAAGACTACAACGCCGCCGACCACGCCGCCGGCGATGGGTCCGGCGAGGGAGTGGGGCTTGGGCGCAGTGCTGGATGTAGCCGGTGGGGCGGCCGTGACGAGAGACCGCGTGGGCGTTCGCGTGGGAGCCGAGTACGTGCGGGTGAAATACACGCCCAGATCCGGATGGCCCCAGCCCGCAGCCGGACTTTGCAGTGTAGCGCCACCCGTGGGCCTGGAGTGCGTATGTCAGTGAGGCTGAAGACCCTTCAACATACAAGGAACATACCCGCCGCCTATGGCCTCGACGATCGTCGACGGCACATTGTACGTGTTGGTGATGTTGGGCAGGTACTGATACCACTCCGATTTGGCCACATTCTCCTCGGAGAGCGCGAGGTTGTGCTGCGCAAAGGTGTTGAGGCTGTCACAGTCCGTGTTGCTCGAGTTGGGGAAGGCGCCGCCGATGATGCTCATCTGAGACCGGCTCAAGACGTTGCAGCTCAGAGAGTGATGTTCCGATGGCGACGTTGAGCCCCGCGTGCCGTTGATCACCAGCGGGTACCACTGTAGCCGTCAGCATGTTACCATCGATGATGTATACGGTACTCACCTGTATCCAGGTGAAGGATGGGATGGACAGGATCCACACATCGCCGTAACCGACGCCGTCTCCATCGTATGGCGGAAGCCCGCCGTAGAAATAGCTTGGCAACGTCAGCGATCATAGGCGAGGGTGGTCCAGAGGAGCTCACATGTTGTAGGAGGAGTGATCATCCGGCCAGCTGACGCCACCGCAGAACCTCCTGCGCATCGGTGGGGTGTAACCCGATGTCGTTTGGGTGTAATATTTGTTGGACGTGACGTCGTACAGGTAGATTTGCTGCTGTCGTCAGTGCCTCGACTCGGGGTCTATGTTGGCGGGACGTACGTTCATAGGAACCTACGCTAACTGTCAGTATGTTATTCGCTACACCCAGCGCATAGGTCTCTGCATACCCCTGTGTAGCTCCCGTTGCTTGTCTGCACCACGCCACCAAAGTACACAAGCATGCCGCTATCCGAGGCGGGTATGTACATCATCACGCCTTCGGCGCGGGGCGAAGAGTCGATGAAGGTGACGTTCTTCCAGCTGTTCTTCAACATGTCGTATTGGATGAGCCCGGACTGGGCAATGGGATTGCCGTTCCAGCCCAGATTCGTTGCATTGCTAAGCCAGCCCCCGTAATAGTATCCCATCGCTCGGTCATCATCGATGATGGTTCCGGCTCCAAAGGAGCCACTTTGGATACCATCGGCACTGCTGTCGGGAGTGACAGCGTTCCACAGATTGTAGAGGGCATCGTACTGCCAGAGGATGTACTTGGCCGGTGGTGACGACGTCCAGTTGTATTCGCCGCCATACATGTAGAACAGCTTGTTGACGGTATCTGCCCACAAGATCCCACCCTGGACCGACGGCACATTGTTGGGTTTGACGAGGTCGGCGTGCGGAGTCGGGAAGTTGTAGGTGGTCTGCTCGTCGAGGTCCAGATAGAGCAGGTAGGTGTTGGTGTAGTTCACTGTCGTGGCATCCGCGGAGTCGCCGTAATCGACGAGCCCGCCGTCAATGTAAAGTCTGTTGTCAATGACGGTTGTCTGGTGACCGAAGCGGCGGCAAGACTGGGTCAGCGGATCAACGACTTGCTGGGTTTGTGACACGACTTTGGTCGTGAACGATGTAAGCAGAAGCAGTTGTGTAAAGGCTGCCCATGGCGGATGCATCCTTCCCGAGGGTGGAATGTGGTTCTGTGATATCTTGAGCAGGCTCAGTGCGACAGAATGAGCAGGACGGGTGGTAGACTGTGGGTCGAGACGACATAAGAGGACGAGAGTGGGGAGCTACGATACTCCCTGGCTGGCGGCCCTTTCAACGACCTGCAAGGCTGAGATCTGGAGACTCGAGACTAGCCCCGTTGTTGCTGTCAGGATCAGGCTCGCCAGCTGAAGCGTCCGCCTGGATGCAATAACGGAGGACCTTGGGTGGCGTACGCGGATAGCTCTGCCCCCGCATATGTGGTGTCGATCTGGCGGACAAGGGACCCCGATAAGCGATACATAGCTCGCCCTCGTCAGGAGACGAGTCGCGGCGGATCACGCCTGGAGGTCGGACGGGCCAATGGCGGTGTCCACCGATGAGTGTACGGGCACGTCCGTAGTCGTCTTGGAGGCGCTCAGCTGGGTAGAGCGAGCAGAGCTGGCCCTCTACAGTCTGATTGTGAGCATCGGTATACCTGGTAGGAGCAGCCCATGCACCAACGGCAGTGGTGGTAGTGCCAGCTATCGCGGGCGGTCTGTAATCCACACAGATCTTCCTCCGGACGGAGATCCAGGCCCGTGAGTACCTGGCAGGCGGTGCCGTGCGGGCGTGCTTTGACGCAGAGGTGCTTGGGGGCCTTTCCGCATCGGTGTCAGCTGGTCTCAGCCTTGCAGGTGCTCGTCACGCCACGACCGTGTTGGGATCGCCCATCGACGCCACCGACTCGCGATGGTGTGGGACTGGCGAGTGACAGCTGCGTCTACGCGAGTCGACAGCTGTACCGCGGTGCAGGACGATGGTGATGGTACGGGTGCATGAGAGCGGTGGACGTCGTCGACGGTCGTGGCGTAATCCAAGCTGCAAGCCTGAGGCACCCATCATCCGATCAGTCACTCACCAATCACGCCACTGTTTTCTCACCCTGTGAATACATGTACACGTGTGACTGTATCTTCCCCCAGACATCATGACCAGATGGCACACTCTACCCGCCGTCGCACTGCTGGCATGTATGATCCGCGACAGCCGGGCTGCTCCAGACGAGCAAGAACCACTCGCCGCGAGCAGGCGGCCCAACATCGTCTTCATCCTCAGCGATGACCAGGACTTGCACATGGACTCGTTGGCCTACATGCCTCTCCTGAAGAAGCACCTGACCGATCACGGCACCACGTATGAGCGTCACTTCTGCACCAACGCCCTCTGTTGCCCGTCCCGAGTCAGCCTCTGGACCGGCCTCGCCAGTCACAACACCAATGTCACCGACGTGAACCCGCCACATGGTCCGTTTCCATAGCTCGTCATCCCCAGCAACGGCTCATCATAGGTGCGCAGGTGGGTACCCGAAGTTCGTGAGTCAAGGATTCAATTCCGCGTACCTCCCCATCTGGCTCCAGGAGGCCGGCTACAGCACCTACTACACCGGCAAGCTCTTCAACGCGCAGCGAGTCGACAACTACGACACGCCGCACGCGGCCGGGTGGACCGGCTCGGACTTCCTGCTGGACCCGTATACGTATGAGTATCTGAATGCGACCTATCAACGCAATCACGACCCGCCCGTCAGCTACCAAGGCCGCTACACTGCGGATGTCCTGGCCGAGAAGGCGTACGGCTTCCTCGATAGTGGAATCCGTGATGTAGCGAAGAAGCCCTTCTTCTTGGGCATCGCTCCTATTGCCCCACACAGCAATGTGCGCATACATGAGAAGGTCGATGGCAACTATTCAGAGAAGTCGGCAACGCAGTCGCCACCGGTACCCGCGGAGAGGCACAAGCATCTCTTTGCCGACGTCAAAGTGCCGAGGACACTACACTTCAACCCAGATGAGGTCAGTGATGAACGATTATTCCATCCCGATCAGTCTCTGCTGACGCATGACAGGCCAACAGCGTCTCTTGGATCTCTCGCCTACCGAAGCAGAACGAGACGAACCTCGACTTCAACGATCACTTCTACCGCAGTCGCCTCCGAGCTCTCCAGTCCGTCGACGAGATCATCGACGGCGTCGTCACTCGCCTGTCCGACGCGGGTGTGCTGGACAACACCTACATCTTCTACACCACGGACAACGGCTACCACATCGGCCAGCATCGCCTTCAGCCGGGCAAGCAGTGCGCCTTCGAAGAGGACATCAACATCCCCCTCATCGTCCGCGGACCCGGTGTACCTGTAGGCCTGACCACGGACCTCGTGACCACGCACACGGACCTCGCTCCCACGCTTATGCAGATTGCCGGTGCCAGATCACGGGACGATTTCGACGGTTCTGCCATCCCACTTACCGCATCGGCGCTGCGCGAGACTGCGGGGGCGAGGCCGGAGCACGTCAACGTCGAGATGTGGGGGATCGTCATGTCGGAGGGCAAGTACGGGAGCGTGCTGTACCCCAATCATACCTACAAGGCCCTGCGGCTGGTGGGCGCGGAGTACAGCTTCCTGTATACTGTCTGGTGCAGTGGTGAGCATGAGCTCTACGATCTGACGGCGAGTCTTCCTGTTGAAACGTGATGAGGGCTCAGAGCTGACTGCAGTTCCAGGCGGATCCATACGAGATGCACAATCTCTACCTCGACGACCCATCCACGCCTTTCAACTCCAACCCCAGCCCCAATACGAACGGGATCGCCCCGGACTTCGCCGACGAGACCTTCCCCAGCACGAGCGGCGCCACCGCGCACCACGCCCACCACAACTCCACGGCCCGCGACACCGAAGCCACCTCTCTAAAGCACATCCTCGCCCGCCTCGACAGCCTGCTCATGGTCCTCAAGACGTGCAAGGCGTGCGCGTGCACGCATCCGTGGGAGGTCCTGCACCCGCTGGGCGACGTGCGGAGTCTCCACCACGCGTTGGATCCGCGCTTCGATGACTTCTACGCGGTGCGGCAGGAGCGCGTGCGGTTCACGAAGTGCGAGACGGGGTATATCGCCGAGAGCGAGGGGCCCGGGGACGTGGTGACGTGGACGGTGGAGGAGGATTGGCAGGACTTGGTCTAACGAAAAGTCGCAGCGGGGGTCTGCGGCGAAGAGGATGTCGTGTAGCAATGCTGGGTACCGCAGTTGGGTTATTATGACATGAAGTCTGTCATGGCTGCTGCGACTCCCTCCACATCCTCAAAGACGTGCCAATGCCCTACCTCAGGCAGCACGACAGTCTTCGCCGACCCCAAAGTCTCAGCCAGCTTCTTTGCGTGCGCAGGCGGCGAGACCTTGTCCTCTTCTCCCGTGATGACCAACGACTCTAACCCCTTCCCAAGCTTCGCAAAATCAATATCGAGCTCCCTGGCTCCGGCCAAAGCCGTGCAGCCCTTGGCGTAGCCCTCGGGGTCTTGGGACAGCAGACTCATCTGCACGGCCGTCAACGCGAGGCCCCCGTTCGCTTTCGTCTTCGCGGATGTCCCTGCGTCCGCGACGGCGAGGGCGATGTTGCGCATGCCCTCCGCCCGGACGGCCGCGGCGCGCTTGAGACTGGCGTCCGCGCCGCCTGCTGGAAGAGGGCAGGGCGGCGGACCGATGAGGATTAAGCGCGTGACAAGGTCCGAGTGTTGGGAGGCGAAGAGCGAGGCTACTAGGCAGCCCATTGAGTGCGCGACCAGCATCAGGCCGTTGTCCGCCGGGAGCTGCAGGGTCTCGATCAGGCCCTGAAGGTCGTCCGCGTAGCTCTTGATGCTGAGCTGCGACGTGGCTGTGGTCGGGGACAGGCCGTGGCCTTCCAGATCGAAGAGCAGGCTCGTGTACTTGGTGTTGTCCGCTTCGTTCAGGCCCAGCTTGCTGAGGATCGGGGTGTAGTAGGACATGCTGCCGCCGAGACCGTGTACAAAGACGATACTGCTAGGTCCCTTGCCGATCTTCTTCGCCCGTAATCTCTTGCCATTGGGCAATGTCGTCAGCCCGAGCCCGCCGTTGGTGATGGACAGGTTGTGCACGGGAATCGACGTCTCCTCCCGAATGCGCCGCGTGACGTGGTTGTCGGCATCGGCCTTCACGACTTTATTGCGCAGGACGCCGAGACCAGTCACAGCGATCTCCACCTCGTCGCCCGGTTGCAGGAACACGGGAGGCTTCAGCCCGAACCCAACGCCAGCTGGCGTTCCCGTGGCGATGACATCGCCGGGCCTCAGTGTTTGGGATTCGGACAATGTCTTGATCAGATTGGGGATACTGAAGATGAGGTCGTCGGTAGTGCCTTTCTGCCGGAACTCGCCGTTGACGTGGGTTGTCACAGTGAGGACTTTCGGCAGTCCTGATTTCGGTATGGCGAGTGGTCCCATTGGGCAGTAGCTATCTGCGCTCTTGCCAATGAAGTAGTAGCGACGAGTGCGAACGTCAGCGGACTCCACTGAGACTCGTGGATCTCACATTGACGTACGAATTGCTTGTGGTCCCGTTGCTTCTCTCTCGCAGTCACGTCGTTGATGATAGTCTGGATGAAGTGGTCAGATGTCAGTGGTCTTCTCAAGCGCCGCCGCAGCACTGCGGTCAAGAGTCTACTTACGTATCCCCATACGTGCTCTTCAGCCTCAGCTTCCGAGATCTGGAAGCCACCCTTGCCGATGATGACGCCAATCTCGCCCTCGTAGTCGAGCGTCTCCGTAAAGCCTTCGTGCAGCAGGATGTCTTCTTCGTTCGCGATTATGGACGTCGCCCGTTTCGTGAAGATGACAGGGTGCGTGGGTATGTCCACCTTGTCGGATGAATCGTAGCCGCTGGCATTGAACTCCTTAGCATGTTCGCTGTAGTTCTTGCCCACAGCCAAGACGTCCCTGCCGCTGATCGGGGCAAGCACGTTGAGGTCGTCGGTGAGCGGGAAGGGCTCTCCACTGGCAATTACGTGGTCTTCGCCGACCTCGATCACCTGGTACAGGCTCTCGATGGGAGTGCCGCTGAGGAAGGCGAGCGGCGTGACAGTGCCCTTCTCCTGGTCAAGATGACCGATCCTTGTCCGCTTAGTCCCATCATCAAGCTCGTAGGCAACGAAGTGGTTCAGTTTGACTTCCTTCTCCGGCTCCATGATCGGCTGCGATTGTTCGGACTTGATGAACTCCTTGTAGCTTGCTTTGTGCACTCGGCCGTTGACCATGATGACGTCAAGCTTCGAGTGATCCTGCAGAATCTTGATGTCGTCGAGCGGATTGCCGTTCACCAGTAT
>JAWDJV010009483.1:0-39662 GCA_033119285.1 Teratosphaeriaceae sp. CCFEE 6253
GTCGACGACTAGCGGACAGTCGGCCCGACGGCCACGTAGTAGATTACGGGCATAGCTCGCGTTAACTAAGACGACGCTATAAGGGCGGCTTGGATTAAGTACTACGAAGCCGACGCCGCGGACACGATCAGCCGGGCCGCCACGGTGTTGCCGCCGAACAACTACGCGAACGTTACGCGCGCCGTCACTACTAACCCCGCCATCGGCGTCGAGTAGCTACGTTAGGCGAAGGACATCATAAACAACGTCTTTAACTACGGCGACGGCGAGGTTCCTAACACTATACGCCGCGACGCCTTATTGGCCGCGTACCCCCGCGCATTACAAGTCGCCATTACGGTCGACAAGTCGTCTAAGCCATTAGACCTCGGTCAACCCGTCACGCTATCGCTAAAGCGCACACGTGGCGGTGCATCGGGCGGGTTACGCCTAGGCTTAGCTAAGAAGCCCGACACGGGTTCACGGATCGATTTCGGATGACTGCGCACCGCGGAAGGCCGCGCGGGCATCGACGAGCTAGTCGCAACAATCAAGGGGCCAATCGTAGTAGTCCTACGGTTGTAGCGCTTAGGACGACTAGTTTAGCTGCACCCGCCGTCGCCCGACGCATTACACAACACGTTACCGTCACGACTATAAACGGCGACAAACAATTCAACTCGTTACGCGTGTTATACACCTACTACGACTCGACACGCGTCCTACACTCGCACGATCGTTATAGTCAACGGTGCTTACCTTACTCGACGAGGACTAACGGAGCGTTATAAGGATGCCGACGAGGACGTCCGGGTTTTAAAGGCCCGGGGGAGGTTGTTACGGAGCTAGGCAGGCAGGAGGGCATACTGGCTAGCAGGCACCGACGACTCGTTGGCAGGGACAGTCCGACAGGTATACGACCCGTCTTGTAGAGTAGTTAGCACTCCAACCAACTCGTTACCTACATACCGTGTCTTACGTTGGTATGGTCCTAACAACGACACGCCTATCGCGATTAGCCGTGCTAGCGACACTAGCTCTCTCGATAGGTAGTAGCTTAAGTTCGACAATCGAGGCAGCGGCACTACTAAGCGGATTAGCGTCTGCGTTAAGTGCGACTACGTAGCTAGTAGTCTTAGCGCCTCGCTATTACTAGAGCCGGAGCCTAAGCCTAAGCCTACACCGAAGCCGAAGCGGTCAAAGAAGCGTAAGAGCGGCAAGTAGGCCTCCGAGCTACCCCCCCCTTCGCCGACAGCGAGACTACTACGCCGTGTACGCACCGTATAGCCGCCTAACAAAGTAGACGACAGCACGCTTATTAAGTTAGAGCCGACACCTCTGCCCCTAAAGAAAATCGACCCCTTACGACCCCTATACTACTTTAACCTAGTTAGTACTACGACGGAGGAATTAGACTAGTAGATTGCCGACAGCAAGTAGAAAGACCGCATCTACAAGTAGGAGTTCCGCGAACAGTTTGGCATTAACTTATTATAGTAGACGGCGACTATAGAGTAGTAGTTTAACGAGCTTGTCGATTATAACGGCGGCCTATTAGGCTAGACTACCGACTCCGAGCTACCGAGGGCCCCGTTAAAGTAGCAAGCTAAGCGTCGAAGGCAACCGGCCTCGGTTAAGCTATCTAACTAAGAGACTCGCAACGGCGGTGCACGCAAGCCGGTAGCGACTCTTAGCGAGTCTAACAACGAGGTCCTTGCATTAAGAATTAGCAAGGCCCTAGCTATCGGCATGCCGAAGCCTACTAACTAACTAGCTAGTAGAAACGCTGTCGACTCGCTAGGTAGGCAAGGTAGCTAGTAAGTCTTTAATAATCTTATAGTGCTCTCGCTAATTGCATTATTAGGCTATAGTATCTCTAGCAGTATAGACGTATAGCTAGTGTTTAGTATAAGAGCCGTAGGCTAGCGTTATGGCATTAGATAGCATTAATATTGACAGATAGACTAGAAATAAGACGGGTTTAACGATGCTAGTTTAGCTTCGCGGCTAACTCGCTAAACATTAGCTAATGCTAGCCGTCCGTTCGATCGCCGCCCGTAGCGAGTAGCTTAAGTAGTATTAATATAGAATCGCCGCCGCCTCGCTATACACTCGTAATACCGCGCCTACTTAACCTGTCGGCGCTTAGAAGCGCGAGATCACCGGTAGCTACGCTAACACCGCGGCTACCTTAGCCCTTAGCTACTCGAGCGAGGCACTAGTTGCCTCGTAACGCGCCTCGTACGTAACGATCTTCTTGTCCCGCTACGATAGCTACTCGCGTAGCGCGACTAGCTCTACACGGAGACTAGCAACTTCGCCGTCTGTCGCTAGGCCGTTAGCCTTTACTACCGCTATAACCTCCGTTAGCTCTACGAACTCCTTAGCCCCTATAGTAGACGCCTCGTCGCCGGCCTCTTCGACGGCCTCCTCCTCCGCTACTTCTCTACTAGCCTCGTACTTCGACTTAGACTAGCGCTTGCAATAAGCGTAGGCCTTGTCGAGCTTACTAGCAAAGACGCGGCATTACGCGGAGCCTAGACGAACGTACTAACGGCAAGGCTTCGGGGCGTCCTTGCCCTCGTCCGTCTCTATAATCCGACTAGCCTAGTCGAACTTGCGAATAGCCGCTAGCTTCGCCTTCTCTCTAGCCGTGCTCGTAACCTCTAACACCTCGTCCTTTATCTTCTACTACGACTCCACCGAGTAGGCCTACTAGATCTTGTTGTCCTCGTTTACGGTCTCTAGCCTATAGAGCGTGTCGAGGCTATAGCGAGTTAGCTACTAGTTACCTAAAACTACTCGCACCTACTTACTAGTTGCTTATACGCTCTTAGATCGAGGCCGTCATAGCTATAGCTACTACTAGGTGTCCTTAAGGCTGTCGGCACTACTACGGCGAGGAGGGCGCTATAGGTACTTTACTCTAGTAATTAAAGGGCGGCGAGGGTAGTAGTATATAAGGGCAATAGGTGTTATTATGCCGTATAACAATAGCATAGTAAAGGTAGTATAACATTATAAGGTAAATTAACGAGTAAAGTTAATTAGTAGCTAGCTCGTACGTAAATAGCTACTGTTGCTACCTACTTAGCATATAAGAGTAGTTAGATGGCTTAGTATTCGTACGTTCGTACGCGAGTTTGCCGCGAGTTACTTAGTAAGTAGCGGCGAGCGTATCTATAAAGAGGGGGAGGGGGTAGGGCGGCGGGAGCGGTGGTGCCGACGGTGATTCACGCTCAACCGACCACTCGCGGTGCACTCGCGCTGGCCTAGATTCTAGCTCTAGTAATTTCACTTCGGTGATATTGATTCGAGCCCAAGGTACCAATGGCCAACGGTCTTAAATTGGGAGTTCGACTTCAATGCGACGATCTGCCGGCCTACTTGAACCATCCATCCTGCCTTCGCACAACCATGGCGCACATCAATGCTTCGTCTGCTCGTCAGCGGCCTGCTACTATCCAGCGTCCGGCGACCAGCTGCCGCGCACTCGCACAGCGTCCTCCATAGCCGCGCTCTGACGGCCACCTGCCGCAATCACAATCCCATTATGGAGCAGCCGTTTGAGAAGATGGCCGAGCAAGGCGTGCCGAAGTGCGATAAGCCTACCGATGTCTCTGCGCCGAAGCAGGAAGAGCAGAATCTGCCTAAGCTGAGCGCGCAGGAATTCCGGGTGTACAATCGGATGGCGGAGCATATGGACATGTTTGTACGTTGCACGGTATCATATCACACCCCGCAGACGACAGGCTGACCATCCACCAGCATGAGAACTTCCGCCGCACCTGGAACACCCTCTACGGCGCCTGCACCTCCGGCAAGCGGCCCGCCGGCATGAGCATCCGCGGCTTCCTCAACACCGGCCTGGAGTTCTGCCACCACCTCACCGTGCACCACACGATCGAGGAGCAGCACATCTTCCCCGTGCTCGCGCGCAAGATGCCGGCATTCAAGAAGGAGCTGGAGCTGCTGACGCAGCACAAGCAGATCCACGCCGGGCTGGACAAGCTCGAGGACTATCTGAATGCGTGTCGCGGGGGCGAGCGGGAGTTGCGGCTGGAGGAGCTGAGGGAGGTGCTGGAGACGTTTGGGACGGTGCTGTGGCAGCACTTGGACGACGAGGTCAGGCAGTTGAAGGCGGAGAATATGCGGCGGTATTGGAGTGCGGAGGAGATGCGGCGGCTGCCTATGTAGAATGGTTGGAGTCGGGCTGGCGTTTTGGCGGGCCGGTGCTGGCGCGGCTCTGCATGGTCGGCCGGCTTACAGTGCGTTCGAACGGCTGACGATGCGATGAGGACGATCTCACGTCAGACGGGCAAGGAAGATGACGCGCTGCGCGTGTGATCACGATATCTCACCGAGGGCACCCTCTACAGGTCTCAGTAGTGGAGCGCGGATACTTTGCTCAGTCGAGAGAGAAGAACTCTAGAACCAGGGGGATACAATATACAAATGCCAAGTGGTCCGTCTACTATGGTTCGGATCACAGTACATGCACCCGCGAGGAGCCGTATGACATGACCACTATAGTGGACGTACCATCGCCGCCTATATAGCTGCTGCTGCTGTTCATAGTCGAAGCGACCCAAGAGACTGAGTCTGATTGACTCTGTCAGCTTCAGCCCAAATTGCCCGTCCTGGACAAACAAACAGGCCGGCCTTTATATTCAACAACCATGAAGCTCACCCCAGCATCCGCAATTGTGCTTCTGCTCACTGCCTTCGCCATCTCTGGCTCAGCCGCGCCAGTCAAGAGGCAGAGCGCGTACGACGCGTGCGAGGTCGCGTCGGCCATCAACGCCATCGAAGGCGGGCCTGGATGGATATGCACGATGTGAGGAGCTGTGAGTAGTGCGTATCCAAGCTGCTTGTGAGCCGGCGGATGTAGCTGACCTGCGGTCTACAGACGTGAGCGCAGGTTCTTGGTTGTCGTGGGGAGAGCATCGTGCCGGAAGACGGGTTGAGAGCCGTCGGGATGCTGTGTAGTACTGGGTCTTGCGTCAAAAGCCGCAGATGTCAGCCGTTAGCAATTGCACGTGCGATTGGGCGGTCAAGGGGGATGACGACCACGAATGCATCTGTGCGGCAGCGAAAGCTGAGGTCTGTCTTGCCGTCCATCTGATCAGGAACCAAATTGTCTGCGATTTATATTGACCCTGCCACGTGTTGTACAATCCGCCGCGTCCTAGTCCTACAGCATGCCAAGCTCTTCGACTGTGTCAAGCTTCCCTGGATCTGTGAGCCTGTGAAAGCTCAAAACTTGATGTTCAGCCCGCCCTTGGCACTATCCCTCTCCTCCTCACTCCCCGCCACCGAAAACGACTCCCCACTCAACTTCCCCGCCTGCACTACATGCGTCTGGCTCGGATCCATCAGACTGCGCATCTCATACGGACTCCCGTGCTCCTTGCCGACGGCCTGATACCCCATCGGCTTGCCCAAGCTGCTGCTGATCTTGCGCGTGTGGGCCCGCACGCGGTCCAGCGCCTGCGAGCCCACGGACGTCCGGCGCGCGGTGAACACGGGCGGGACCGGGACTGTGGCTGGGGCTGATGCTGGTGCGGGGGCGGAGCGCGGGGTGGTGAAGTCCTCGTAGGAGGGGAGGGTGGCGGTGTGGTTGCGGTCGGCGAACTGGCCCGAGGGCGAGGCGCGGAGGGGGGAGAGGTGCTCGTACATCCGGCCGGCGTCTGCTATGGCTTTCTCCCGGATCCAGCGTTGTCTGTGGTGGTGTCAGCGGTGCCGGAGAGGTTGAGGAGAGGGCGGCTTACTGCTCGGGGTCAAGGCCGGGTAGTCTGATGTCTTCTCGTCGGAAATCGGTCGGTCCGCTCTATGGCAAGTCAGTACATGTCCTTACTCTGTGAAAGTAGGCAGTGACTCGACGTACGATCTGCAGCGCCGGCCTCTCATCCTCTTCGTCCTCCCGATCACAGCAGGACAGTATGTTGCGAAACCAGTCGCCCATCTTCGTGCTTGTCTTCTTGTCTGACATGATGGCTTGTCCAGGAGGCAACGCTCCTTTTGTGTGGACTTGATGGCCGGCCAGGACGTCGATGTCTGAGGTTGGACAATGGTCTGTCCGAGACCGCTGATATGTCGAACAGCTCGGATCGACGCAGCTCAAATGAGTGTCGGTAGGTGAGACACACGCACGCTGGGCAAGACAGAGAACGCTGCAAGTGTGAGAACGCTCAAACAGAATGAACGAGTGTCTTTTGCCGGCAGTCGCTGAAGGGTAGTGGCCACCTCAGCGGACAGCTGGCTGTCGAAGGACTTGTATGGTATGAGGCGACGAGATGGCAAGATACGAGGCCAGAAGATTGCAGTCGGGATTCGGAGAGTGACCGTCGTCTGCCTTGCTAGACCTGAGCAATCAGAGCTCGTCTGGCCGCGTGGTGAACACATCCTCACATTGTCCTTGCGTGGAGCAGATTGCCCGCCGCGAGCTATTGCACATTCTTGCTGACCTGGTTCCGCCTTGCTGGAATGCGTTGGCGAACGGCTCTTTGACGAAGCTCAACATCACATATTGATCTCGGCTGGGTTTACAGCGATTCACTGTCCGCCCGGGAAAGGCGATGGCTCAATCTTACCTGTTCGTCATCAGCTCGAGCTCATCGGGATAGCGAGGAGGAGACGTGAGGTGCACATGCAGACAGCAAGGCCGCCCAATGCGTCATCAAACGCTGTGCTACATGCCTTGCATCACAGACCCCCGCGGCATATGCCTCGTCTAGCTGCATAAGACAAAGGGCTCTGCCGGTGGGCCACAGCCTCGGGCGTCCCATCTTGAAACCTGCTTCGCCGTCATCCGGACCGTGACTTGCCACGCCAGCCTCATGCCCGGCCTCATGCCCGATAGGGGCCCCAGAGTGTACTTCCACAGCGAGCAGCGGCGTTGACGGACTGATTCAAGGTGCCGTTGAAGAGCTGCACCGATCAGCAGAAGCTGAGGACGAGGAAGGCGAATGCACCCCACGTATCCTGCATGTCAAGCAAGAGAAGAAGGCCACCTTCAGGCCAAGTCTCAGCAGGCCGGAGCAGATGGGATGGCCCTTGTCAAGATGAAGATCTGCTCGTCAACTGTACACACTGTACGGTAGCGCCCTATACGTACAAACCGGTCCATCTCAATCCCGTCAAGGACACCACAGTCGCCGTGCATGCGCTCGCGTCTTGTCCATCCATACGGCGTACCCCCTTCGCCATGTGAACCCCCGTCTAAGATTTGGCTCCCGAGAGCGCCCATTGCCCATTCCAACCCAACCAGATCCTACAAGTCCGCCGCATCCGTCGCCCCTTTCCTCTTCCTTCCCACCCTGACCCTCTTCCACATCGCCACGGCCGCCGCCGGAGCCCGCCCCTGCCGCCTCTGCTCCTCACGCGCCTACACCACTGCGGCAGCTGTAACCGCTCCGCATCCCTTCGTGGTCAGTCACGAGGGGTTACCGCTGCCCAGCCCGGCCTTGCATGTCGTGCTCGAACTCATCCAGCTTCAGCTTATCCCGCTCATGATGCAGCTGCGCCAGGTCCGCCACGGCGCGTTCCGGGCCGTGCTCGCGCGCGTCGCGCTCCTGCTGCGCTTCGCTCGTGTCTTTCGTTTGCGTGGCGGGGGGCCTGTGCGTTCAGATAGTGCGGTCGTCAGCGAAGTGGTCTGTCAGAGATGGGTGCCTGCCCCGCTGTGCGATTGATCCGCGCAGGGGACCGGACGGAGCAGTGACAGCGCCGTGAAGTGGAATGGGGAGCCTACCTACACCTCCCTAGCCCCATCTTTCGGCGCAGAATCCGCGTCGACTTTCGGCTGCCCGCTCACAGCATCCCGCGCGTCAGCGCCAGCATCGCCCGCCTTCGCCGCGGGAGCAGCTTCAGCATCAGCCTTCGCCTTCGCGTCGTCCTTGACCCGGGCCTCATCCTTAGCCGCCGCAGCAGCCTTAGCCGCCGCCTCCGCCTCCGCCTTCGCCGCCGTCGCCGCCCGCGCCTCCTCCACCTTCGCCTTCTCCCCCCGCTTAGCCTCCTCCTGCGCCTCCTCAACCGCCTTCCGGTCCGCGTCCCACTGCTCCTTCCCCTGCGTATCAAACTGACTCTGGATCTTCTCCTCCCTTTCCCTCCTCGCCCGCTCCTCCGCCTCCCGCGCCTTGCGCTCCTGCTCCATCTCCTCCATATGCCGGATGTCGTCCACGCTGGGCTCGTACAGATGCCAGATGGTATAGTGCGGCAGCCCGACGACGCTGTACCCCATCCGCTTGGCCATCTTGCCGAAGCCCTCCGTCTCGGCGTGCTTCTCGAAGCTGAAGGCCGGGAAGTGCACGCCGGAGCGGAAGACGCGCGCCTTGGCCAGGATGCTCACGCCGCCCACGCCGTCAATCTCCATCTCCATGTCCGGGTCGCCGTAGGGGTCGCGCAGGTAGGCCAGGTGCGGGCGCCAGGTGGCGTACTCGGCGTAGCCCTCGACGATCACCGCGTCCTCGTCCAGCGTGTCCGCCAGCGCCAGCGCGGTCTCGGACTCCTGCCAGCTGTTCAGGTCGTACGGCTGCTCGCCGCCGAGCCAGTCCGGGAGTGGGCGCCAGACGTTGGGGACGATGACGTCCTTGTTGTGCCGCATCAGGTCCTCCAGGATGGTGAAGGGCGCCGTCTCCACGTCCACGTCGCGCCAGTACACCCAGCTGTGCGTGGGCCGCAGGGCTGCGGAGAGCAGCCAGTTGCGCGCCTGCGCCATGCTCTTCCGTCGGCTCGCCTGCGCAGCGAAGCCGTGCCGGGACTCCACGTCCTGGTTGACCGTCTGCCCGAAGTCCTTCTCGATCACGCTGATCTCGCCGAAGGCGGACTTGGGGTCCTCCTGTGCCTGCAGCTCTTGCAGCAGGTCGCTCAGCAGTCCGAGCGTGGTGTCCTTGCTATCGCCGACCAGGAATGCCAAGTCGATCAGGTTGTGCGGGTAGGTGAGGTTCTTCAGGTGGCTGAAGAACATGGGCAGATGCGGCGCGGCGTCTCGGAGCGGGGCGCACAGCAGTATCCGCTCTTCGCGTTCCCAACCACGTGATGTCCCGCCCACATTGGCGAGGTCATAGTATCGTACTGTCTCTATCTGGAATGCGTCTCCGCCGGCCGAGAAGAGGCCCAGCCCTAATGCTGGGACGAGGGTGGTTGGCCGTATCGAAGGAACGAAGATCATCAGCAGCAGCCCTATCGCGGCCAGCGCGGCGCCGAGTCGTAGGAAGAGGCCTCGTCTCCGTTGCAGCGGACTCCGTGCATTTCTTGGTGTGTATCTGCGGCAGATTGTATGATCAGCATCCCGCACCGCCAGTCCTTCCTGTTCCTGTAGGCCAGGCATACTTCTCATACTTGTCGGGTCGAATATTGAATGATTTCCCTCGGCTCTCTACGAACGTCGGACTCAATGGGTACGCGCCGCCGCCGGCGTGCCCGTTCGCGCCCCCGTATCCGTGCCGGTTCATCGTTTCGGCCTGCGCTGCATGCAGTGGGAGCATCCGTGCAGCCCGCACTCGGGCCGGCGTGAGATATGGAGGTTCGGCGTGGTGGTGGTGGTGTGGGATGAGCGTCAGGTGCTGACGATGTCCCGGCCGTGGAGGGACAGCCTTTCTTGGAAAGTTCCCGCGGAAAGTTGCTGCGGAGCTGCGGCTGGTCCAGGTCGAGAACGTCGTGTCACCGGGCACTGGACGTGTTCTCGTGCATCTCCCGAGATCGACGCTGGCAATGGCGATGTTATTGCTGGTCACCACACGTGCAGGTATTGTACATGTCTCATCATCGTGCTAATGACTGCAGCTTGGAAGCGTCTCGCTTAGAACGCGTGGCACAGACGACGCATTTAGCTCCAGGAGCCGCTGCAGGAGATCTCCCTTGCGCAATACAGCTTCGATCGCATGACACCGACGCTCAATGGCATCGCGACTATCAGAGGCGAAGGACACAGCTTACTTGACGACTGGCCATGTAACTCCCTGTGCGATCGCTCCGCGGTCCTATCGCCATCCGATCGACCGGGCAAGGAGCGGCCCGTTCTGCACAGTGCGCCACAGCCGTGTGAGTCAAAGCTTAGCCATCCTGAAACGCCCCTAGTAGACACGCACGTGCGAGCCTTGGCACGCCAACATGTACAAAGGCGTGAGTCTTCCCTACATGTATCATTGACTCGCAGTCCACCCTCCGCAGAATCGCGCGCGATGGACGGCACATCGTCACTAGGACGGCAACTTCGTCCTCGGACACAGGCCTTGAGCTACACCCTCTCACGGGCAAGTACAGCCTCACGCATAGCTAAGTCCTCCCGCCGATCAACTAACGTGTCACGCCTCGTGCCCACCAAGCGCACCAAAGCCAGTTGCCCAGCTAACCCAGCCCTGATACCCCGGACGCGGACACCCCCCATCGAGATCGCCGAGGGTACCAGCGCGATGACCAGAGTCCTCAAGACGCCCGAGCTCCTCGAGGCGATCCTGCTGCACTCCCTCCGCGACGAGTCCCACGACCTCCACACCCTCTCGCTCGCGGGCCCCGCACTCGCGGACCACCTCCAGGCCCTCCTGGTCAACCAACGCGTCAACGTCGCCTTCGCCACCACGATCAGGGGCTCCCCGCGCCTGCACCAGGCGCTGTTCTTCCGCTACTCCCCGGCCGCCATCGGATCCGCACCGACAAAGCTCGACCCCGACGAGTCCAAAACCCCAGACGAGCCAGAAGCACCCGACGAGCGCGGAATCCAAGACGGCTGATCAGCCATCAACTGCCTGCTCGGGCCCTCGCACTTCTTCACCAACGCACACGCGGCGCGCACGTACCTGGTCCAGTGGTCCAACCCCGACCGACCGTTCCGGATCAACGTCTCGGCCAGCCGAACTCCTTTCAACGCAGACATGGGGATCGCGATCGCTGGTGATCAGGGGCGGTGGGGGAGCTGGAGCGGGATTCTCCTGACGTCGCGGCCGGAGGAGGTACAGGTCACGCTGCCGGGGGAGCGGGGGAAGGATATTGGGCGGGGAGCGACGTTTGGCGATTTGCTGGCGGCTGCGAGGAGGAGTGGGCGGTAGTGGGCGGTGTGGGATGGAGGGATGGCGGGAGTGGTGCGTCCGCGTGGAGGACTACACGACCAGAGGAGTGAGTGATGAGTCATGACGGCGTTGGTGTGCATTCGCGTTTCGACCGCTTCGTCCGGGGCTAGCATCCTGACGCACGATTTGCATTTGCCTTTTCCGAATGTTCTGCACTTGCATGCCACCCCTCGACCCGTCACAGCGCATGTCAGCCTACGCCAGTGCAGCATCGAAACGCTTGGACCTAGGGACTGGTGCCACCCCCGGCGATGTGCAGCACTGCTGATCGCTTCCGTTTGGGCAACACCAATGTGTTGGGCGTATAGTTACGATGCCTCCTGTCCAGTCGTCTTCTGGTGAACGAGAGCCAAGTCCATGCAATCACACCACGGAGTGGTGCTACCCTAGAAATACCCGCCCTGCGACGTTTGGCTCGGGTACTCGTTCCCAAACCCCGGCATGTTCGCCCCATCCAGATCCATAAACTCATCAAGGCTCGCGCCCCCATGCGCCCCAGCAGCCTGCCTCGCGCCATCATCATCCGCGGTATCAAACTTCGGATCAATCCGCATCTCCCCCTCATCCCCCCCCTCCAACGCCGGATCGATATTCCCCACCAAAGGCGGCTCACCCCCATCCCTGATCTCCGCCCCGGCCGGCAGCGCAGCCCCGAACGCCAGCTCCCGCGGCTCCTTGCGCAGATTCGGCTTCGGCAGCCGGGGAAACTGCGGCGGCCGATTGCTATTCTGGCAGTCCCCCCGCGCATTCATCCACAGCGACGCCTCCTGGATCTCGCCCTTGCGCGCCATGGCGTCGTAGGTGGCCTGCTGCAGCACCGGCAGCAGCAGGCTGGCCTCGTACCAGCGGCCCTTGATCGCGTCGAGGCCGAGCGGGGTCTGCGCGGAGAGGAGCTTCCAGTAGCTGGCCACGCCGCGCGCGGCGATGGACCGGTTGTTGCGGTCGCGGAGGTCCTCAATTAGCCGTGCGGGGAGGTAGGGGTGCGCGGCGGTGGCGGAAATGGCGGAGGGGACGTTGGGGTTCGCGTCGCCGGGGCGGTGGGGGATCGAAGTGAGGGTGTAGACGTCGCCGGTCAGGTGGACGGAGGGGGGGGGGGACGGCAGGGCCGTGCGTTTGCGCTCCACGACGTCGTGGACGATCATGATGTCGGTCCCGGTGCCTGGCTGCAGGCGCACGGGGTCGCCGACCCAGATCTTCTCGGCGCCGAGGAAGAGCCCGTTGTAGTGCGTCTCCGTCACTCCTGGTTCCACTTCCGCGGTTCTCAGGTGGCCGAATGGGGAGTACGTTGCATCGACCGCCTTCGCAGCAAGGATAGAAGCGTCGACCTCCATCTCGCCGTGACCATACTTCTTCTGGCCCATGCCTTGCCAGTCCGCGTTGTCGTAGTGCGGCGCATTCTGCAGCCCATTCAGCCCATCATGTGTGAACTTCGGCACGCTCCACGCCAGCCATGGGCGAAATTCCTGGTCATCGGACTTGACGACCGTGGTAGACGTGTGACCAGGGTAGGACAGTGGCTGCACGCTGTAGTGATACTGATCGGAGTGGCCAGGCATTGTCGCCCATCGCCGGAGAATGGCACCGAGGCCCCAAGCCTGCCCGCGCTTGAACCACACCAGCTCGCCAGCCCGGTACATGAAGTTGAAGTATTGACGCTCGAGCTGTTGATCCGAGGTCCTGGGCTTTGGCAACGGCGTGGGTGCGAGGGTTGATGTGGTAGGCGTGGGTCTCGCGCTCGTGAGGGCTTCCGTCTTGACCCTTGAGCTCAGAGCGTTGGCTGGTACGCCCGAAGATGTGCGCTGGTGCAGTGGCGGCGCGTACGCGACCTGGATGGACTCACGCTCCTGCTTGACAGGCCTCTCTGCCTTCACCTTTGCACCTGGGATTGCCGCTTCGAGGTCCTCGGGCGAGCAGATCTTGCAGCCACAATTGTCGGGATCGCTAGTCTCGTCGGTAGCAAGCCAGAGCAGATGCGGGAAGAACTCGACCGGACTCCGGAAGCGCTTCTTCCTGCCCTCTGGGTGGCCATAGAGATAGGCGTCCTGGCGATCGGCACCGCCTGCTGCGTGGGTCTTGCTTTTGACTTCCGTCTTGCCGTCTTTCACCGTCTTCTTGACGTGCTCATACAGGCGGTAGTTCTCCGGGAAGACTGCCAACATGAAGCCGTACTCTGTGGGACATCAGCGATCAAGTGCGTTCGAGGCTTCTCGTGCGGATACAGACCATCGCGTTCGCATCGCAGCTCCCTCGCCAACATCCCACCGAGCTTCCTGCGCCAATCTAGGGATTTCATTTCCTCGGGCGCCACTTCTCTATAGTAGTCGCTGACGCCGTGCTTGTCGGGAGTCGTGTCGAGTTGATCGGGCATCGGCTCGTTGCTCTCTTTCCGCTTGCCCTTGACGAGGATCTCGAGTTTGCCATCGCTTCGCCGGGCGTACACGTTCTTGAAACGCGCCATGCCCGCACGAAAGCCCGTTGTGTAGTCTAGCGCTCAGCCTACATCAGTCGTGTGAGCGGCAAGACCCTCTATTATTCTTGCGTGACTATGCCGAAGAGCATGTCCTGAGCAACAAGCTGGGCGAGGATATGTAGAATGATGGTTGGATCGTGGGATGTATGTGGGTACCGTGGCAGTCAAGTGTGCATGCGCTCCAATTACAGCTGTGCCTCGATGTAGACTAGCGCGACGCGAGAAACGCGTCTCCCGGACGATCACTGTCACTCGACTCTTGCGACAGCGTCGACGTCCGAGCATCTACATGAGCAGCGTTGGTCGCATCTCTGGCGGCCTTTGTCGGATGCGTGTTACGGAAGATATCGCAGCATCGCATACCATCCACGCCATTCCAGCATCTGCCGTGGCGAGGTGGCGGACAAGAGATTGCGGCCGTGACCTGCATGCGAAGTGAAGAGCAGCAATCAGCAGACACGGCCCAACCTCACCGGGCCACCATTGCAACTCGGACGTCACATGGCCACCGACCTCACCTTCGATACTCCGCCGCCAAAACGCCGCCAAGTCGTCGCCGTCAATCCCTCACCTCCTCGACTTTGCGACCTCCTTTTTGCCTCTCGGGCTCAAAGCATACCAGAGTCCACGGGTAGGATGCAACGCAACTCCGCTGGTCACGAGATGCGCACAAAGGCGACGGTGAATTATGCCGAGTCGGACACCTCGTCGCCCGTCAACTCACCCCAGTCGAGCTTCGAAGGACCCGTGTCGTCGAGGACGTCGATCCCTGCAGAGAGCGAAGCCGACAGCGATGACGAGATCCAAGCGGAAGATGGCATCCAGGTCGTACGGCGTCAGAGCGGCACGCGAGAACTTCCGGCTCGATCGACGAGGTCTCGTGTGAGCTACGCAAGCCCAAAGAGATCGAAGAGGAAGCCGGCCAAAAAGTCGAAGGGCAAGAAGGTCCTCAAGTCGGACACGTCAAAGCAACCGACCGCGCGGAGTAATCTGCGCCAGGACTACTTGGACCACACCAAGCCGAAGCGCGATGCATTCTTGCTGGCCAACAAGGATTACTTCCTTCCCCTGCTCCCTGCAACCAACTACATAACGAAGCTGGAAGGCAAGATGAATGCGCAAACCTCCGCGCGGGGTACAGTGCCATATGTCGCGTTGGAGGAGCAGCCGCAAGGTGTCACTGCGACCATGAAGCCTTACCAACTCACAGGCCTGTCTTTTCTAGTCCACATGTACAACAATGGGATGTCTCCGATCTTGGGAGATGAGATGGGCCTCGGCAAGACGCTCCAGACACTGTCGCTCTTCCAATATCTGAAGGAGAACGAGCCAGACTCTGCTGGTAGCGAGGGCCGGCCTCACCTGGTCGTGTGTCCTTTGAGTGTGCTATCATCGTGGCTTAACGAGACCCGCAAGTGGACTCCCGAGCTCAAAGTCGTGCGCCTGCATGGCCCCGTGGCCGAACGTGAGCGTATCAAGAAGGAGCTGCTCCAAGCGCATGCATCGAACAGTATCGATATCGTCTGTACCACATACGAGACCTTCAAGGCCGAGTCCGGCTGGATGAAGCGTGCCTTCGCGTGGCGCTTCGCGGTGCTGGTAAGTGCGTGCACCACACTAACGTGACTTGTACTGACCACTCTTCGCAGGATGAAGGGCACAAGATCAAGAACGACAAGTCCGACATCGCTTTGGCGCTGCAGAGTCTCAAGGCCGAGCACCGCCTGCTCCTGACTGGTACACCACTGCAGAACAACCTGAAAGAGCTCGGGGCTCTACTGCATTGGCTGTTCCCAGAAGTCTACACGGAGGATACGCAGGATTTGTTCAGGAAGTCCTTCGACCTGACTCACGGGAAGGTGTCAACGACGTTCATGGATGACTCTCGGCGCCTGCTGGAGCTCCTCATGCTCAGGCGCATGAAGTCTAGTCCAGAGGTCGACCTGAATCTGCCGGAGAAGAAGGAAGTCTTGCTCTACGTACCGTTGACGCCCATGCAGCGCTTTTGGTGAGTATGACTGATGTGCGCGACCTGTCACGATGGTGAGACGTTTGCTGATGGTCACGTCCTACTGCAGGTACATGCGCCTCCTGACCAGGTCCGACAACGCCACTCTAGAAGAACTGTTCAAGGGCGCCAAGGACAAAGAGCTGCAAACCGTCAAGCAGGAGCGGGACGAGATCCAGGCCCTCGAAGATGATACCAAGGACGCGCCGTGGTCCGAGACGAACCAGATCGTGCAAGCCGCGATCAAGCAGGAGCAGCAGGAAGACGCCGGGAACCAGAACAAGTGGCGCAAGCTCTTCCACCTCATCACCGAGCTTCGCAAGGTGTGCATCCATCCCTACATCCTCAAGGCCGCCCTGCCGGAGCCCTACTATCTGGGCGAGCACGTCAAGGCGGCTTCCGGCAAGTTCATCGTGCTGGACAAGCTGGTCGAGAAGCTTGTCGTGCAGGAGCGGAAGAAGGTCCTCATCTTCGCCGGGTGGACCAACACCCTCGACTTGTGCGAGGACCTACTGGCGCTGAGAGGTGGCAATGGTGAAGCGTTCCGCTATCTGCGTCTGGATGGCAGCAAGGGACGAGCGCAACGCAACCTCGGGATCCGCCTCTTCAATGATAAAAAGAGTGATTTCCACGTGATGCTGATCTCTACCCGCGCTGGTAAGTGGCCCAGCACACTTTCCTTGAAGCCCCCAGCTGTATCGTGCTGACGATCGACTACAGGTGGTCTGGGCTTGAACCTCGCATCCGCGACGGAGGTGATCTTCCTCGACGAAGATTGGAACCCACAGATTACACTCCAAGCTGAAGCCCGTGCCCACCGCATCGGCCAGCAGAATCCCGTCACCGTTTACAAGATCTGTACGCAAGGGACCGTCGAGGAGCAGATGATGGGCCGTATCCGGAAGAAGCTGTATCTGTCCACCAAGGTGATGGAGCACATGCAGAGCGTCCACTCGACGCACGAGCATCGCGGAAAGAAGCGCAAGTTGAATGAAGATGTCATTGAGGATGCAGAGAACGACAAGCCTGCCCTCAGCACTGACAGCCTCAAGTCCTTGATCAGACAGGGCGCTCGTACCCTGACTCGTCCAGAGATTGACGTTACGGCAATGCTTGGTTGGGACTTCGACAGGATGATTGAAGAATGCAAGGACAAGACCGACGACCTACAGGTCACTGAGAACAGCGACGACAAGGATGATGAGCAGGCGTGGCTGAATCAGATGGAGAAGGTGGAGACGGCAGTCTTCGAAGGCAAAGTCCATCAACGCGAGCTCGCGAAGGCAGAGGCAACCGCCCTCGACCTCTCCCGCGCTGACCGCCGAGTTGGCAAGAACACCACGGTGATGGTCGACGGCTTCGCCATCAACAAGGAGTCGATGCAGTGTGCCGACTGGGAAGCCGTCCCCACCTTCGCGGGCAAAGACCCGCGCCTCGCCGAGCCCGTGCGCGCAAAGAAGGAAGCTGTGCCCAACCAGTCCCACTGCCAGCACTGCTGGGACGGCGGCTCGCTGGTGCTCTGCTCCGGCTGCCCACGCTCCTACCACCTCAAGTGCCTCAGCAAGGAGATGAAGTCCAAGGCCTCGGGCGTCATGAACTTCTACTGCTCGCAGCACCAGTGCGTGGACTGCGACGCGAAGACCGCGGAGGCCGGCGGCATGATCTACCGCTGCCGCTGGTGCGAGAATGGGTACTGCGAGGACTGCCTGGACTGGGAGCACGTCAATTTGATTGGCGATACCTTGCCGGAGTACGCGATGCTCGGGTACGGCGCCCAGGCTCAGGCGTGGTACGTGGAGTGCCCGGCGTGCATCATGCATTGGGAGACGGATGGACAGGACCGCCGTATCATCGACAAGGAGCGGGCGAGGATCGATGCCGAGTATAAGAACTTTCTGGTGCGGCAGTGAGGCATTGACCGACTTGCTACAATGTGCTGAGCTTAAGACCTGCTGCGCGAGACGCAGCTGGAAGGCTCGCACGCTTCCAGATAGCCGCTGGTAGGAGGCAATTGATGACAGCAGAGTTTTATCATGGAGAGGTTGACGAGACGGATCCGCTTCGCAGCTAGTCAACACCTGGTGACGATATTGTAGGACTGAGGTTTAGCTAGGTAGTCGGATTCCACCTCCACGCACTACGAATTCATCCATGTCTGCACCCGCTGAACAGGGCCCTGGTACTTCGATCCGACCGCAGTGGTGAACACGGCATACGCAATGCCCATCAAACCCACAAGCAGAACGGGTGCCCAGTTGAAATTGCTGGCCGTGACGGCGTAGTGCGCCGGCCACAGACACCAGAAGAACGCCCAGCACGCATACGCCAGGCCCAGCGCGTTGACCGCGATCCCCGCCCCGCCGAGTAACCACTGCGCGGTAGGGAGTGGCTCCCGCCGGAGGCGTTTCGAGAGCACGCAGGCGAGGGTCAGGATGTAGGTCGCCATCAGGGACGCCGCGGCGAGGCTGAGGACGGTGCTGAAGGCGGAGGTGTTGCCCAGGGTGAGGAGGGAGAGGGCGACGGTGAGGCAGCCTGAGACGACGGCGCCACGGACGGGGGCGTTGAGCTTGGAGTTCGTGTGGCGGATCCATTGTGAGCAGGGGAGGCCGTTGTCACGCCTGTACTGTGAGTCAGCGAGATCTTGATCAGGGATAAGGCCTGGGGCAACGAACGCAAAGGCCTGAGATGGGGTGTCAGTACACTTGCGAGATATCTTCCCTGGAGGCGGGTCTCGCTTACTAGTGTCACACGGGAGCCGACGGCGCGGACGCTGAGGGTGACAGTTGCGAGCATGACCATTACGACGGCGATCACCACCGTCGTCGCGCGCGAGTTGTCCAACGTCCGGTGCAGGAGCGACACGTATGGGAACGTGCCCGGCGGTGCTGACTCGATTGGACCATAGGAGTAGACCAGCGTGAAAGCCATGGCGAGCCCGAGGGGGCCGTTGATGAGGTAGCCCAGGATGATCGACTGCGGCACAATGCGTGCGGCGTTCTCGACTTCTTCGGACAGGTAGGCGACCGAATCGCTGCCAAGCCAGACGAACTGGAGGGAGCCATGGCTGTCAGTGAGGCCCTTTTTGACACCTCGGTCTCGGCTCATGGCTGGGAGTGCGTACAATGCTCGTGACCTGCCCCGTGAGCGCAGAGAGCGCGGTGTTCGGCCAGCCGCCACCATTATGGAACTGCAGAACAGCATTGTTGGCCGGGTTGTCTGGGCCCAGAACCTGGTGTTGAAAGCGCCTGGTCAGCACTCGCTGTCGATGTGTACCTTTTGACAGTCGACACACCCGAAGTGTGATGGCCAACGGCTCGAAAGCGTAGATGTGGAAGACCGCATAATGCCCCTCGGGTAACGATAGGTGGTTCTGGGAAGGAATGCGGACTGCAGAGATCAGAATCGCGGTTCCGATGACCAACAGCGTGGTATGCCAAGGATGTGGTGCGTAGCTTTGGTAGCTGAGGTGTATGAGTTCCTGAGTGGTGCCTGCTATCACGTAGCAGTAGACGGCCGTGACACTCTGCCAGCCTAGACATCACAGACCTTTTAGCATAGGCCTCACGTCCACGCATTTGGAATCCCATTGATCACCGAAGAAGGCAAGCCAGCCAGTCGAGTATGACAAGAAGCGTTGCCACCGACGAGGGGCGAGCTCTGACACACTGGGCCGTCGTCAGCAACAGCACAAGGTCCTCGATCCGTGACCGTAGCAGACCAATGGGCATGAGCTGCGCTGGTAGGGGCCATGCTGGCGAGCTCGGCAAGGGAGAGCGTGATGAAGAGTTGCCCGATGAAGGTGTCAATCATCGACCACAGGAGTCCAGGATCATCAACAACGTGACGCTGCATCTGAGCATCATCCTGGCCACGGTGCCGTCGGCCAAGACCTTCCTCACGGCACGTTCCACACGCTGGCTCGCATATCAGCGCCTGTGCTGAAGTGAAGCAGGTCTTCGAGTCCGGCGGCCTGCGCTCGCCCCTTGGAGCTGGAGCTACCGAAATGCTCCCAACCACAGCCGCTCCCGCGGCCGGCAACTATTTCGGCACCAACCTTGCTACCATGCCCAAGCCGCCCTGGCATCGACGTCGTTCTGCACGATGGCGACTGGTACTGAGAACAGGTGCGTGGCTCAAGGTAGGATAATCGAGATAGGAGACATCGCCCACCTCTGACACACGCGCGCAAGACTATAGCCGGACCGTGACCTCCGTGCGACACGATCGCGAAGACGCCAAGATCTCAGCTAGGGAGCGCTCGTTCGTGAAGGCGCGGTCCAGCCAGATCATGCGCCGGGATTCAGTGATGGTGGAGTACGGAAACGCAGACGGCATGCTGCATCAGAAGCACAGTCTGGAGGGCATTCAGATCGACAATTGGAGGCTGCCGGAGCTGTGAGGGGGCGCGAGATGAGCGGATCGCTGGAGGGGCGTCTACCTGAAGCACTTACTGCCGCATCAGGTATCCTTATCACTGCCCTCATCGTCATCCTCACCCTCCACCTGTATCCTCCGTCCCTTGACATTCTCCTCGACCTCCGACACCAGCGACTCCATGAACTCCTTGTCGCGCCCGACGAGCGTGACGGTGTTCCTGCTCTTGCCCCAGCGCGGGTAGGACCCGACATTCACCCCCTTGTCCTTGGTCTTGGCCGCCAGCTCCGTCAGGTACCCCGCCACCTCGCTCTCGGGCATGGGCGTGCTGAAGAGCACGCGATGCACGCCCTTGCCCTCCGGGTCCGTCAACCGCGGCAACAGCTTCGGCTTCAACCCCGACAGCATCTTCTCAAACAGCCGCGGGATGCCGGGCAGGATGTGGATATTGCCATTCACGACGTTGATGGGCACCCAGAGGTCCTCGGCCGCGAAGAGGACCTGGTCCTCATCCGCCAGCTTCTCGTCGTACGGCAGCTCGATCATGCGCATCTTCGCCCGCCGCGCGGGGGTGTCCTCGTCCCACGAGAAGTTGGGCTGGCCCGGGTGCGGCCTGGACAGCCGCTTCATCTTCTCCAGCGCGGCCTGGTGCAGCACGAGGGGCAGGTCGAAGGCGCGGGCGATGGACTGGTAGGTGATGTCGTCGTGGGTGGGGCCGATGCCGCCCGAGGTGACGACGAAGTCGTACCGCTCGCTCATGCGCCGCGTCGCCTCGACGATCTCGGCCTCGTCGTCGGCGATGACCTCGACGCGCTTGAGGTTGATGCCGAGGGAGAAGCAGTACTTGGCGAACCAGGCGGAGTTGGTGTCGACGGTCTGTTCAGGGCTGTCTCAGCTTCAGCGATGATGCCGGCGGGGGGGGATACTCCGGGACTGACCTTGCCGCCGAGGACCTCGTCGCCGATGATCAGACACGCGGCGGTGTTGATCATCCGTTTGCTCCGTTCTTGCGCCATGCTGGCTCGTGGGAGAGCGGTCAGCCCGGCGCTTGCGGCAGAGTTGTGTAGATAGTTCGGTAGCGGTCGCGAAAGGTGGCGTGCAAGGAGATTAAGTCGAGAGAACATGACAGGTGACCATAACTGTGTTGGAGGGTGAAGTGATGTTGCAGACTACTACTGACCCCGGAGAGCATCGAAGATCAATGACGCGGGGGCCAGACCACCGCATTGGCCGAGGCCATACCTTACCAGCTCAGAACGACACCTTGATGAAGGAAAGACGCAGCGCTGTTTGGTAATTACCGTCGTTTGTATTACTTCCCACGTTGGAATCTGTCTAAGCATACCCGTGTACCCATGACCCGCCAATAGAGCTAGTGTGGTATCATCGCTGCGCGACAGGCGACAAAGCGCTCGCTGTCCATCAAACAAAAGAAAGTCCCGGCATGTAACAGCAATCCGACAGCCCATACGCCTCTCCGCTCCCCCCCCCCCCAGCTCGCGCAAAGTGTTCACGCTCAGTAGTACGGCACCTCCTCGTAGATCGGGGGCCGCCCGTCCTGCGAGTCCCACACGATCTTCCCCTTGTCGTCCAGATACGCGCCCTCGTCCGTGATGGGGATGGACGCGCGCGAGTCCCGGACCTCCTGGTGCGAGATACCCGCCGCATCGCGCGGGATCCAGAGGAGCGGCGCCGCTAGCGTGATGGCCGGGTTGAAGAAGGCGTTGCGCTCCTCCTCCTGGGTGTAGCGGATGGCGATGTCCTTGGGCACCATGCGCCGCATCGTCTCGTAGTCCTGGTGGATGTCCGGGCGCAGCCACTTGGCGATGAAGTTGACCTTCTTGCCGGGCGCGGTGGTCGGGTGCGCTGGGCGCGCGTACCCGAAGTTGCCCTCCTTGTCCGGCACGCCATTGAAGTCGTGCCCGTTCGCGCCGTTCTCCGCGGAGAGCAGGCGGCGCTCCTCGGCGTCGATGGTCTTGGGCAGGTAGTCGATGAGCGGGGTGAGCGCGGCGTTCAGGCTGACCTGGTACAGCGCGGTGAACACCATCATGAGGATCATGAGAATCAGCGGGCCGAGCGCGCCGATTGAACTTCCCACGCCGATGGCAAACAGGCCGATGAGGCACCCCTCCGCAATGTATATGCCGACGAAGACCTGCTGGAGAGCACGCGGGTAGACACGGCCCTTGGTGTCAACCTGCGCGTTGGACACGAAGAGCAGATTGTAACGGTACGCGACGTAGAAGAGGAACAGTCCGATCGCTGCGAATCCGAGGACGAGCGGCGCAATCGCGGCGTAGCAGATGCCGATGACGAACAGATTGGTGTAGACCGGGAAGACGGTGCCCCATCCGAGGTGAGAGAGAGTGATCCAGCGCTTGTACATCTTGCGCGGCGTGCTGTCCAGGAGCTTGCCCAGTACCATGAAGATGACCAGTCCAACGAGCCCGACGAGGAGACCGGAGACGACACCGAGGCCCTGCAGCAGGAAGTACGACAGGTAGAATGTGCTGGCCTGCGGGAGGTTGTTGGCCAGGACACTGATGGCGCTGGCCGGGTTCTGAGCGATCTGTCCGCCAACGGAGGACGCAGCCGAGCCTACGCAACATTGCTGGTTAGCGCCTAATGACGGCATGTGTGTGGATGCTACGATCGCTAGGCTTACCGAGAGTCGCGACCAAGAAGACTTGGACGACTTGGAAAGCGAAGTAGCTGTTCTGGACGGAAAGCTCGACGGCGCTTCGAGTCGGGTCTCCACTGAACCTAGCCATTGCGCGAAGGATGATGGGAAGCAGTGCCATGAGCGCAGCGAGCAAGATGACTGGCAAAAGACCTATGCACACACCGCGCGTCAGTTGTTGCTCAGTACATCTATTTCGTCCTCATGCCACGTACCGGTGATGACGCCCATGATGGCGGGTGGGATCGGGTCGAAGATCAACTTGAGCCAGGTGAAGCCTTTGGTCGATTCGAGCTTGTTGATGTTGGAGATTGCGCCCACGGCCGCAACGGGGATGGACCAGAAGATGATGAGCGCGACGACAAAGGCAGTCGTGGCGAGCTTGCGGAGCACGAGCTCCCACCACTTGATCCTGAGATTGGCCCAGATGATCTCCGTCGGGTTGATGCCCGCGAATCGCGGGGCCATGTGCAGGGCTTGGTGGTGCGTCAGGCTCTGGTAGGCGGCTTGGGCGTCGGAGACGGTCTCGAACTCGACAAACACGGAACTCATGCTCTTGGCTTGGCCGGCCTTGTGCTCGGACTGGATATGGTCGACCTCCGGGATGAGCTTCTTGAGCTCGGCCCGGCACCAGTCAATCGTGTCCACCTTCTTCCCGATGAGGAACTTCGTGCGGTGGGTGGGTCGCTGCTTGGGCTTGATGTAGCGAGCGGCCGCCGAGCCGGACCCTTGACCGATCGCAGCTTCTTCATCGGAGGCGGAGCGGTGTCCCTTCTTCTCGGCCTTCAGGCGCTGCTTGTTCGCGGTGACGATGAGCTTGGTCTCGGCCGCCTCGAGCTTCAATGCAGCCTTGTCGCGCTCCTCGACCTTGTCCTCGAGATCCTTCGTGTCAGTGGCAAACCACATACGACGGACTCCATTCCCCAGTACGGGCGCCAGGCTCTCCTGATGCATGTATCGGTCCGGCACGCTGGTGAACAGGACCGTGCGGGAGGAGATGCGGGAAGCGTACAGCGGGCTCATGAGGTAGGCCTGCCGGAGGTTGATGTAGAAGACGCTCTCGCGGGTGATCATGTAGATGAGGAAGGTGAAGAAGAGCATGGCGCAGCCGCAGGGCGCGAAGTATGTCCAGTAGTTCGACTGGTTGGAGAAGGTGATGATGTCCAGCTGCGACTTGCTCGCGCCGCCGGTCGCGAAGACGGGGAACAGCACCGGCCAGGTGATCAAGCAGCCGACCAAGCAGCACACGACGGCGATCATCAAGAAGCGCAGGAACAGGTACGCGTCGAGTGAGTGATGGTTCAGCACGTACGTGTCGGGGAGCTTGTAGAAGGTGCCCAGCCATCCGAACATGCTGTCCGCCATCTTAGGCGATCGCTGTTCCGGACGAAGGCTGCCAAGGAAGGTTCGCGGTTGGTAGTAGCGCTTGAAGGGGCGGCGGAGCACCAAGAACAGGATGGCCCATATCAGCGCGTACAGCGCGACGGGTGCGAGGGTCGAGATGACCGACGACGCTGAGTTAGACGGTGATTTGGCGCTGCCGATGTTCTTGTCGCCGCTCTGCGATTGACGCTTCAGCATCGCGTTGGCCGCCTCGGCGACCGTCCGTGAAGCCATGTTGCTGTGTTGACGCGCCGCAACGTGGCGCAGGTGTGTAGAGCTGCTCTGTATGCTGAGTGGGATGAAGCGAAGATGTCGTTGTGTGGTGATTGTTGTGCGATGGATGAGGACGATTGTTGGTGCGAGGAAGCCAGGAGCCCGCTGGAGATGAGGTGTGCCTTCTTTGCGTGCCAATGAGATAGGAGGCTAGAGCCAAACAGAGCTACTCGCTAGCGCGGCAAGATCGTGGCCCACAGTGACGCGCGCCGGGCTTTTTTGATCCTCCCTGCCGCCGCGTTTCGGTCGCGGTGGAGACGAAAGATGATTGATGGTTTCGAGGACGCGACGACGGCACGAGCCAAGAGGAAGGTGCAGGTGGCGCGGAGGGAGGGTCGACGACCACGCACCACCTGCACCCTTATGTGCTCGCCAGCTCCCCCCGATTGCGCGACCAAAGCAGCGAGCGCACGCGACTCGGCCGAGCTCGACAACGCAGCACAAACGGCGCTGAGGTCGGACGGTCAGCCACACACGGCCCACGGCAAACAGCCACCTCGCACTGGGTTGCGCGCCCAAAACCTGGCAGGCGACCGGGACGGTGGGTCGCGAGATGAGGCCCCCAGCCTCATGTGGCGCCTGCTGCGGCGATCCACGCCGGCGGGAGTCTGGATCGTCACACCCATGTCGTGCATGCTGCTTGGCTGCGTCGCTGCGTCGACTAGCACGCGCATCATCGCATGTTGATGCCACGGAGACGCCGGCGAGCATACCTCCGTACGTATACGTACAGGAAGCCTCGTGCGTCGCATGGAGGCTGTGCACACCTAATATCAATGCGATTGTTATCAGGCCATTGGCGGTTGCTGCTGATTAAGCCAGGCGCAATCTCCCGAAGGAGAAGCTGCTCGCGCGCCAAGACGACGCTTGAAGAGCTACGAACATTGGGCGAATCAACCGTGCTACGGACTCCATCACGTCCAAGAGCAACATTCTCACCGCCTCACAGCGAAAGCAGGACCCCATCGGCCGTCCAAGACATCGCTGACACGCCGCAAGACTCGCACCCCACCAAGCACTGGCCCGAACCACTGGACCCGCTGTGCCGTTGACAGACCGACGAACGCAGCGAGACCGGAAACGTCGCTTGCAGAGGCCGTGGCTACTGAAGAACTTCCGTTGCTCGATATCTTGGTTGGGGTCTTCAAAGAACTTAGGATGACCTGTGCTGCAAAAGCATTCAGGCCTGCGGTCCGTAAGAGCCGCTCCCACAATGACTCCTCCTGAAGCAAGTCCATACCATCTTCCAAGGCGACATTGTGCTGGCAGATCAAATCGGCGATCCACTTCGCCTGCTCGCTTGGCTGCACCACATAGACGTCGGTATCGGCATCGTGTGCAGCCGTGAACGCCATGAACCCTGCGAGCGCTTCACAGTCGTGTTCGCCGAGGACTGGAGAGCCGTGACATTCGGCCAGCTGCTGCGCCTGCGCGACCAGAACCACAAGCCTCTCGTAGCGGAGCGACGCAGCTACCACACGCTCACGGACGCCGAAGAAGCTGTCTTGGCCTGGCAGAGGCCTCTGCTTGAGCTTCTGCAAGCTCGTCAGGATCAGACCTGTCGAAGGTGAGATGGTCAGGTCAGCTTCGACGTGGTCTGAGTGCCCCATGGTCTCCTTTGCGCTTTGCTTCGTCATTCTTGTAGGTGCTCGCTCCACCAGGTCAAGGGCGGGTAGCAGCGAAGTCAGCTCTCGCACCAGTGCTCGGTCTGATAGCAGCTTGGTCGATGCTATGACTTGCATAGCACGCTCCGGGTTCACCAGCTTCGGCGCAGGTGGCAATGGAGACATCTCCAATCTCGTTGCAGGTCCTGGCAGGCTAGTCATGATCGCTGGTGGTGCCATAGGTTGCGGCAGTGCCGTGAAGATCTCGTGCTGCCGTTGGAGAAGACCCAGAGGCTTCCCTTGAAGCTGGAGGAAGCAGGCGATGCCGTTGTCTTTCAGCAACTCGTCCCTCACGAGTCCTTTGACTGCGTCAGGTAGGCATGGTCTCTTCGCCGATCTCTCCGTCAATGGCGCAGGAGCCGTGTGTTCGAAGCTGACGATCTTCCGCACACTCGCGGCCTCAAGCTCCAACTTGCGTTTGCGTAGGAGAGTCTGCATATCGATACGAGCAGGCCTCAACGGCGCTGGAAGCAATGCGACTTCCGCCCTCTCCATGTCTTGGGCTCTGTGAGGCGAAATCGCCGACTTCGACGTTCTCTCACCCACACCGTCAGCCAGGCCCTGATCACCGACTCCGTCCTCAAAGTCCGCAGGATCCATCTCGTCATCGTCGCTCTCGTGGCCATCGAGGATACGCAAGCCGTCGGCCTTCGATATAAGGCCGTCAAGATCGACGTCGTCGTCGAAGGCGAGCGTAGACATGTAGCGCGCCGCTGAGCCATCATCGTCAAAGCTGTCGTCCAGCCTGATCTTGCCGAGCTTGGCCGGGAACGGGCTCCAGCCCAGCGTCCGCTCCAGCCTCGACACTCCGGACCAGCTACTCTCATCCTGCAAGATCTCGTGTTTGGTGAACTGCAGAAGTGACCGCTGCGACTCAAGCTCTGATGTCGTGCCGCCTGTTTGGCTGTACTGCTTCCAGGGAGGTACTGGTGATGCGCCCTCAACGTGCGGGACCGCGATACGCATGGTGGTGTCCACCTCGACAAGTCCTTCGTTCTCCGCCTGCGCCAGCGCAGACTCGGCGAAAGGCGCCAGCACGTCGTCAAAGAAGGCGTCGAGATCCTGGCTCCCGGCATCCGAAGTCATTGTGGTTGCGTTCGTCTCAGGCCATGGCACCAATGCGTGGATCTCGTCAGGGATGCGAGTTGCCTCCATCACATCAGGTGAAGATGTGAGGGTGCTGTCAGGCAGTAGAGGGACTTCGAGATCCATCTTCTGGCGCACTCTCCTCTTTGCTGGCGAGGAGGAGACTGGCAAAGAGCTGCAAAGGTTGAAGGCACCAGAGACAGGCGCCCCTGTCTCACTGCTCGGCCTCTCCGGCGTTGCTATAGCCAAGTCATCGGCTTGCATGATCCTTCGCTCTAGATCGGCAGCTTCAATCGCTGCGATGTTTCCTGGGGTCGAGGTGAGACACATCTCCATGAGATCCACCGGCGGAGCCTCTGGACTGACAGGAGGCGACATTGGAAGCAGTGGTGGTGTCTGCGGTGCCAGCCTTTGGGGCTGATGGACATCAGCACTGCCGCCTCCATGCAAACACACGACTTACGCTGTCTATCACCATACACTCCCTCACTGCTTCCCCATCACTCAACCGCGGTGGAAGCGCTATCTCTCGCAAGATCTTCATGGCAACCTGGTCGACTTCAAGCTTCTCTGTCGCAGCCTCCGCATCCTTCATGGTAGGGAGCCGTAGATCCGCACGAGACCACTCGGCAGACTCGCCTTTCTCTGCGTCGAGTGGAAAGGGCAGCAGGCCAGACGTGCTGAACTTGACCACGTTCCTGCTTCTCAGCTTCTGTATCTCCAGATCTGGGTCGCACTGCATGATGGGCTCCTCGATCTTGAGATCATTGAATGTCAAGTGAGCGTTGTCATGGGTCACCAGGTCTGCATCATCCCTACCGAGTGCAAGCACGGATGCCAGGAAAGCTGCAGAGTCCTTGTCGACTGCCCATTTCTCACCACCGTTCACCAGGCTGACAACAGCGGCCTTGTGGGAGGTATCCAGGCCGGGCCAGTCGTCAAGATCATCGGCCGCCGAAGCTGGCGGCGTGGGCAGGTAGGCAAGCTCGAAGGGATCGTCAAGAAAGGTGTCGTGGCAGAGTCCCTCGGCTCTGGCTTCCTCCAGTAGATCCTTGACAGTGACAGCAGCTTCTTCATCCGCGAAGGGGCGATGCTCATCACGCTGCATGTGCTCCGCTTCGTACAGAGTGGCGATCTTGCTCGGCGTGGCGTCTTCGAGATCAAGCTCGAATTGCGCCGATTGTCGTGGCGTCGCGATGCTCGAGCGCAGCCCATGATCAAAGTCGTCTTCGGTGTACTGCGCTTGTGCGTACATGTCTCCCATTGCTTGCAACGCGTCGTGATCCCGGACCGCGCTGGCCCCGGCAAGCGGCCACCTCATCATGGTTCCTGCAAGCGAAAATGAGAGCGCGTAATGTGATCGACGTATTGAAATTGGGACGGGAAGAGGTGCGACGCGTCAGATGTGAGGTCGAGATAGGATTACTTCGGCCTGCACAGTCGCACCTTCCATATACGGGGTGTTTTCGAGACGTCCTCCCCAGTTTGCCTTGATGTTGTTGGATATGAAGTTGGACTTACCTTACCTGTACCTACGCACATTGGCCGTTATGGCGGCCGGCCGCTCATACCCGGGATTTCTCCGGCAGCGAAAACTGGCCCAATACACTGCTATACTCAGCTCATGTCTGGACCTGGCTCCAACGGCCGCCTCCCATGACGCCAAATGCATTTGCTTGCTTTGGTCAATTTGCGTCGCGGTCCCCTCAACAGCCGAGTCTTCGCTCGGAGCTCTGGAGTCGCGGAAGCGAGACGCGGCGGCGGAGTTCACTGAAGGTTCCACGGCCACAAATGATTAAGCTTCACTGTGAGACACTGTGAGACAAGCAGCGGAAGTCATCGCTTCACACCTTGCGGTTCCCATTGCCGGTGGCATCACTGATGCATGAGATCGGTTGTCGTCTAGGTCCCGAGACCATGGTGGCGTTGCCAGAGGGAAGCCGCGCCGTTGTGATCACAGCTTTGCGTCTGCAAGAGGCGGTCGTGACCACACCGTAGGACCTGTGCGCCGCATACTGCGACCATGAGTTGCTAATCCCCAGGTCTTCGGGTACCAGCTGCGCGAAGTATGTGGACCAGCCGCAGCGGCGCCCAGTACGCAGTGATAAGCCTGCCCTGTGCATCTGGAGTTGTCTTGATATCTGGAGGATGGAGGCTGAACGTCGAGGGACACGGGGGACAGTGGAGTTATGCAGGCACGACGGCGCTACTGCAGGCGTTATCGATTAGCACTTTTTGTGAGTCGCGCAATATTGAGCAAGAATGCGTTTCGAAACAAACGAACGAGCGTCGAACACAATGCTAGAGACCAACGGCATAGCGAGCAATGGTGCGGCCATGGAACCAGCGTCGCCGCACGAGACTTTCGACACCATCCTCGTCCTCGACTTCGGCTCGCAATACACCCACCTCATCACGCGACGGCTCCGCGAGATCAATGTCTACTCCGAGATGCTCCCCTGCACCCAGAAGCTCGCCGACCTGTCCTGGAAGCCCAAGGGCGTCATCCTATCCGGCGGACCCTACTCAGTCTACGCGCCCGATGCGCCGCACGTCGATCCCGAGGTCTTCCAGCTCGAGATCCCCATCCTAGGCATCTGCTATGGCTTGCAGGAGATCGCGTGGCACCATGGCAAGAACGTGCTGGCTGGGGAGAAGAGGGAGTACGGGCACGCCGAGCTGAACACGCATCCTCAGGAGGGCAAGCTCGCGCACGTCAGTCGCTTGTTCGAGGGCCTGCCGGACGAGATGAATGTGTGGATGTCGCATGGTGACAAGCTGTCGCGCATGCCGGAGGGGTTTGTCACGATTGCGACGACGTCCAATTCGCCATATGCTGGCATTGCGCATGAGGAGAAGGAGTACTACGGCATACAGTTCCATCCCGAAGTCACACACACGCCGAATGGCAGTGCGGTGATTGAGAACTTTGCCGTGAAGATCTGCAAGGCGCAGCAGAACTGGAACATGGAAGCATTCAAGGACAAGGAGGTCATGCGGATAAAGAAGCTCGTGGGCGAGAGGGGCCAGGTCATTGGAGCGGTCAGCGGAGGCGTCGACTCGACCGTCGCAGCGAAGTTGATGCATGCGGCGATCGGCGATCGCTTCCATGCAGTCATGGTCGACAACGGCGTGCTGCGCAGGGAAGAAGCGAAGCAGGTCAAGAAGACGCTGACGGAGGGGCTGGGCGTCAACTTGACGGTCATCGATGCGAGCGAACGCTTTCTCAACTTGCTGAAGGGCGTCGCGGATCCAGAGAAGAAGCGCAAGATCATCGGCAACACCTTCATCGAGATCTTCGAGGAGACCGCGAAGAAGATCGCCAAGGAAGCTGAGGATACGCCCAAAGCCGGCAAGATCGAGTACTTCCTGCAAGGCACCCTGTACCCCGATGTCATCGAGTCCATCTCCTTCAAAGGCCCGTCTGCGACGATCAAGACGCACCACAACGTCGGCGGCCTCCCGGAGAAGATGAACCTCAAGCTCATCGAGCCTCTGCGCGAGCTGTTCAAGGACGAAGTCCGCAAGATGGGCCGGGACTTGGGTATCGCCGCCGAGCTCGTCGGCCGACACCCGTTCCCCGGGCCAGGGCTGGCTATCCGAATCATCGGCGAGGTGACGCCGGAGAAGGTGCGCGTGGTGCAGCACGCGGACGCGATCTTCATCGAGGAGATCCGGAACGCTGGGTTGTACGATGAGATCAGCCAGGCTTTCGCGGCGCTGATGGAGGGGAAGGCCGTGGGGGTCGTGGGCGATCAGAGGTTGCATGGGCACATCATCGCGCTCAGGGCGGTGGTGACGACGGACTTTATGACGGCGGACGCGTATGAGTTCCCGGCGCCGTTTCTGCGCAAGGTGAAGAATCGGATTGGGAATGAGGTTGAGGGCGTGGCGAGGGTGCTGTATGAGAGTATGTGTCCTTTCCTCCGCCCCGTGTTTGCGCGAGAACTGACGTGCATCAGTCACGAGCAAGCCGCCTGCCACGATCGAGTTCGAATGAGTCCCAGAGGCATCGACTCGCCACGCAGCGTCACTGCCATCACTGCGATATGCTTGTCTCACGGCGTTTGCGTAGATGGACATGATACCCAGTCGACAGTAGAATCGCGTCAAGATCTCACTCGACCGTCACATGTCGCCTCCAAGTCGCCAGGCTGCTCGCGGTGGTCAGCATCACCTGCCAGCGTGCTTGGCGCTCAACATACCCACAAGTATGAGCTCCACCTCTGCACTGTGAGGACAACCGCGCTAGCACATCGCATACTTAAGACGGCAGGTCCTGCGCTCCGGTGGTATCATCGGCGTAGTACTTTTCCGCAGCGACAACACGTTCCACTCAACTTGTCAAACACGAATCCAACACACGATGGCCGCTCAAGAAGTCTTCAACACTCCCGAACTACTCGAAGCGATCCTGCTTAACCTCCACGTCAAATCAATCTTGAAAGCGACTCAAGTCAACAAAACTTTCCGCACCACCTCCAACGGCTCCCTCAAGCTCCAGAGACGCTGCTGGATGATCCCCAAACCCCACAACCCGACCGCGCCGAACAAACAATACAACTTCAACCGCATGATCGACGACCGCGCCCGCTCCCTGGGCCTCGAGCCGCCCCTGCAGTGGAAGGTCGACCCGCGCGCGCGCGTGAAGTGGTGCTGCCAGAAGACCGGGCCCCGGCTGAAGAAGCGGGACAGCTTCATCATCGACATCCGCTTTCACTCCTGGGACAGCGTGATGGCGCGCGGGCGGAGCTGCGACCGCATGCTGGTCATCCAGCCGCCGCACCCGGTGCGGTTGGTCTGGTCTGTGGGGTTCTATTACGGTCGGCGGTACCCAAGCCGCCGGGGCTTTGCGGCGGAGAAGATGATGCAGTGGAGTTTTCATTTTGCGGATGGGCATCTGCCTACGCTTGAGGAGCTGAAGGAGACGGTCGTTGAGCGGTTTGGGGTGATGGGGCGGAGGTTTGATGTGGTGGAGTAAGGGAACAGGATGGAGGCATGCTGGGGCGATCTAGGGGACTGTTGTTGAGCCATGCGTGGCATCGTCTGCCGTGACCCGCTTTGACGAGTACTGCGATGTCTGTATACTAGCCACGCTTCATGCATCTTCTCTTTACGAGATGGTATAGTTGAAGTACCTGCCGATGCTCACTGTCGCTCTGTCCACTTCATTGTTGGTGCCTCAGTCGCAACCATTGCTACGCAACTTCTCCGATTGGCCCCGGAATCTCCCGCGCAGTTGAAGCATCACCATCTTTCCACTCTCCCTACCAGCACCCATTGTCGTCGCAGTCTCTCCTCTCACGCCACCCTCTTCGCCATGTCACTCACCCACAAGGCCGCGGCCTCGCTCGTGCGGCATACCGCGCGCCAGCAGCTCTCCGCCGTGCGGCAAACCGCGGCGGTGGCCCAGCAGCAGCAGCGCACCCTGGCCGATGCCTCCACCTCGCACGCCGTCTTCAACTCGCCCTACACCCGAGGCAAGAGCGATCGTCCGGACACCACCGTCATCCCCAGCTTCAAGAAGTACCGGGCCGGCAATGAGCAGGGCAACAAGGTCTTCCAGTACTTCATGGTCGGCGCGCTCGGCGGCATCAGCGCATTGGGAGCCAAGGATACCGTGCAGAGTATGTACAACCGTAAGCTATGCGCAGTGGCTACAGGAGACTGATACGTGAATTACTGCAGGCTTCCTCGTCAACATGTCCGCCTCCGCCGACGTCCTCGCGCAGGCCAAGGTCGAGATCGACCTGGCCTCCATCCCCGAGGGCAAGAACGTGATCGTCAAGTGGCGCGGCAAGCCCGTCTTCATCCGCCACCGCACCGCCGACGAGATCAAGGAGGCCGAGGCCACCGACTGGCACAAGCTGCGCGACCCGCAGGCCGACTCGGACCGCGTGCAGAAGCCCGAGTGGCTGATCATGCTGGGCGTGTGTACGCACCTGGGCTGCGTGCCGATTGGCGAGGCGGGCGACTTTGGCGGCTGGTTCTGCCCGTGCCACGGGAGTCATTACGACATCTCGGGGCGCGCGAGGAAGGGGCCGGCGCCGCTGAACTTGGAGATCCCGGCGTATGAGTTCACGAGCGAGGAGGGCGTGGTGATTGGCGTCTAGGGTGGTGTCGTGTGGCGAGTAGATGGAGGGGACGGGACGGTGGGATGGGCGAGCTCGCTCAAGGGAAGACTTGAGCCCCTCTGTACAGTTACAGAACTTTAGCGCGCTGACACATGTATCTTCATCCAACCCGCCAACCCGACATATCGTCTCTACTGCGAGAGTACCACCATATGAATGGCTCCAACACCGCCACTGGCTTGACGACGAGCACGCGATGTTCATGCGCCACGTGATCGGTTGGAGCAGAGGCGGCCGCTGACAGTGCTGCACCTTACATAACTTCATGGAAGCTCACGATACATGCAGGCGAGGCTTATGGACGAGCCGACTACGTGCTATCCCTCGTGCAGACAGACACATGGGCACTCATGACCTTCACGCACGACCACACTTGAGCAGGACAGTCCGAAGACTAGAAACATGGCGCGACCAAACACCGACCCGTCCCCCATCGACGAATTAACAGCCCGACTCGGGGTCGCGGACAAGACCATACATGTAGTCGCCAGCAAAGACCTGGGGCTTCCGACTCCGCCCGGAGATCCACCCCACCCCAACATCGGAAATCGAGAACACGGTCAGCCTGGCACACATTCCTCCGGCGCAACAAGGACCCCTGGCCCATCAGCGTATCGGAGGATGATCGTGGAGGGTATATATGGTGCTGGCGCACCGAAGAGCGAGGGGCTGGCAGGGAGGCAGGTGCAGGAGGTGGGAGGCTAGCGTGCCTGGAGACCGTACTGTACACCGACTCCGGAACCCTGCTTTCGATCCTGACAAGATTGGCAAAGGACGAAAGCATGCGCCTGATCGTGGTCCCGAACCCCCTCCCCCCCCCCCCCCCTCGGACTCTACGCCCTCAGCGTAACATACTCCCGCAACTGACTATTCGCCTCCCGCATCTTCGGGCTCGGGGTGTTACCCCCCCCGGCCAGGATCCGCTCCTCCTCCCGCATCCCCCGCTCGCGCAGAACCTCCAGCACCGTCCTGCCATCCTCGTCCCGCGCCTGCAAGTCCGGCGTGCCCAGCTCCGCCAGCAGCCGCAGCGTCTGCGTGTCCCCCTTGTCCAGCGCCTGCAGCACCGCGTTCCAGCCGCGGTACATGAGGTTGATATCTGCGCCGCGCGTGACGAGGTGGCGAATGTACGACAGGTCGTCCTCGCGGTGCCGGCGGATGGCTTTAATAATCGGCAGGTGCTCGCCGGGGGAATTGGGGTCCGCGCCGGCCTCGTCGAGGAGGTGGCGGAAGATGGCCTTCTGGTCCTCGCGGATGGCGGTCGTGAGCGGGCTGAAGACGCCGCCGTTGCGCTCCTCGACGTCGACGCCCTTGGCCAGCAGGGACTTGACGCTCTCCAGCTGCCCGGCCTGGACGGCGAGTTCCAGCGCGCCCTTGGGCACCTGGGCCGTGCGGATGTGCGGGAGCAGCGTGGCGAGGATCTCCGGGGACTGGACCGCCATGTTGACCGGCCACTCGTGGCCGCGCACGCCCGGGTCCGCGCCGTGGGCGAGCAGGACGTCGATGAGTGGGAGCTCGGCCTTGCGGATCGCCGTCGTGAGGGCGGTGTGGCCTTGGGCGTTGCGCGCGTTGGGGTCCACGCCGTGCTCGAGCAGGAAGGCCAGCGCGTCGGGGCTCTTGTGCGCGACGGCCGTCTCGACGATGCCCTTGGGCGTATTCGGGTCGGCCCCCGCCGCGAGGATCCGCGGCAGCAGGTGCGCGCGGTGGTGCGTCACGCACTTGAACGCCGGGTACTCCGACGCCGGGACGTTGGGGTCCGCGCCCGCCGCGAGCAGGATGTCGACCAGGGTCTCGCGGTTGTCGCGGATGGCGGTGCACAGCGGCGTGAAGATGCCGTCCTTCTTCGCGTTGGGGTCCGCGCCGGCCTTGAGCAGCAGGTTCACGGCCTCGAGGGAGTTGATGGAGGTGGCGAGCTCGAGCACGCCGGGCGCGCGCCGGAGGTCGGCACCGCGGTTGAGAAGGAGCTCGAGGATCGGCGGCTGGTGCACGGCCGGCCACAGCATGTGCTTTGGACCGGGGAGGTTCGGGTCGGCGCCGTGGTCGAGTAGGATGTTGACGAGGTCGAGACGTTTGGAGTTGATGGCGCGGAAGAGTGCGGTCTCGCCGTGGCTGCTCTTGATGTTGGGATTGGCTTCATACACCAGCATTAGTTCCACGAGATTCGTTGACGTCGAAGGACTCATGGCCTTGATGAAGGGTGTATCGCCGTTGTCCATGGTACCATCCGCGTCAGCGCCATGCTTGAGATACAGCTGCGCGAAATGCGCCTTATCGTCACATAGAGAGGCAGCAAACGGGCTCTCCTCGTGGGGTCCAGCCGAGAGATTGGGATCGGCACCATACTTGAGGAGCAGCGCCGCCGTCTCGAACGACAGATTCTCGGTCGCCGTATGCAGCGGTGTGAAGCCCTCTACATCTTTCCCGTTGGCGTCCGCGCCGAACAGGAGCAACAGCCGCACGCTGTCCAGGTCGTGATTCGAGATGGCCATCCGGAGAAGACTGCGATCGGGCCCGTTGTTCGCGGGGACGCCGCAGTCGAGGAGGTGCTCGAGCATCTTGTGGTTCCCCTCCTGCACCGCGGCGAGCAGGGCGCTCTTGGACTGCGCGGGCACGGCACCGCTGCTGCGCTTGGGCTTCCACCGCGGCGCGGATGAGGGGTCGGCGCGGACGCGGACGGCTTGCTTCGGCATGGAGTCGTCCAGCTCCTGCGCGTACATCATCTCCTCGACCGAGAGCGTGGGCGTGGGGAGCGTGATCTCCGAGATGTCGTCGTGGAGGGCGCCGGTGGAGGCACTGCGACTGCTGAAGTTGTGCGAGGCCGTTGTCGTCGTTCGGCTGGACCCCGAGCCACGCGCGATCCCGATAGAGCTCTCGTGGTCCAGCAAGGCGCCGTCGGATCGGGTGGGAGAGAGCTGCTGCGGACGTGTCGGCCTGGGACTGGCGTATCTCTGCGAGGGCGTCGCGTCCAGCGAGGACATGGACCGGCCATTCGCTGCATCGCGTCCGGCGGACATGACGGGCAGCTCGTCCACCGTCCGCCAGAGCGTTGGATCCGGCCGATCGAGGACGGCAGCCAATGCCGTGTAGCCGATGCTGGTGGCCTTGTCCATGGCGCCCTCGCCAAAGGTCCAGGTGAGCACGAGGGAGTTCTTCTTGGACGCGTTCCGGCACTGGACCAACGACAGCCGCATCTTCTCGATCTCGGCGTCGGCGAACATCATGCGGAAGCCCTTGCCCAGCTTGCTGAGACCCTGCTTCCGTTCATTGTCGAGCAATCTGTTGATCATCTGATCGCGACGGATGTGATGGTCAGCCAAAGTCTCTTTCCCGACGCAGAGACACGGTTTGTCCACGCACCTGATTCAACACCGAGAAGTTCGCATCGTACTGGCGCAGCAGATCATGGAGCTCGGTCGCGCGATCGGCTGGGAGATGGGTTCGAGCGCGGGCGACTTCCGCCAAGCCGCTCTTCGCCGGGAAGAGGGCGCGGCTGGCGTCGAGGAAGTCGATCGAGAGCTCCTTGAAGCCCTGGCGCAGGGTCTTGGCGTTGCTCAGGTACTCGAGGACGTGCACGGCGATGGTGTTGCCCAGGGCGATGGCCTGTGTGCAGAGCTCCAGGGGCGTCTCCTTCCCCCGCTTGGGTGCCAGCGAGCGGGTCACAACGCGGATGGGGGGGATGAGCTTCTAGAGGTGCCGAGTAAATAGGTGTGTGCTTGTTAGGGGAGAGACTCTGCCGTGAGGTATGGTGTCAACGGGAAAACGCAAGAGCCCTTTCAGGCACGCTGCGGACGAGCACGCCTTCATATCTACCCTTCGGGACAGCGTCTTGGGCCGCCATAGCGACAACCCTGTCCCGCCCAGACCGAGCACGGCATGCCCAAGATTCAGGTCCCAGCTATCTGCACTTAGAAGGGCAAGCCCCTCCAGCCGGGGTATCGCACTTCTCCGCTGATAGGACGGAAGGCGGTCCGACAGTCGCAACGTCGGACCCGGACGCACTGACCCCGGCGAGCTTCTGCCACGTGTGCAGCGGTTTCGTTGCTTGCGCCTGGCTAGGAAACTCTGACCGGGGAGGCGGGAAGTCTCTTGACTCGGTCGTGCGAATGGGGCAAGCACACTTCCTCGCCGCGCCGCGCTCGTGCTGCTCGCATGATGCGGTCACGAGGCTTCGCGTGGTCCTGCTTCCAGCGGCACGGTGAGCCGGAACTGCTTCCGACGAGGTTGATTGCGGCGGCCCAGAGACGGCCGCATCATCATCATCAAGGACGTCGAGAGATTGACCTCGACCAGGCTGCTGGCCCGTGCAGGTCCAGCGTGGCACGAGCTCGATGCAGGTCCCGCGCGCGCTAAAGTGCGGCAAACGGTGCTCCCGGACATGCGCCGCGGCAGATCCTCGCCGGACGCAAGCTCCCGCGAGTCGTGCTCTCTCATCATCACCTGCCAACTGGGGCTTGGAGCTTGATCACTGCTTGGGGCGTCGGCGGGAAACCTTCGTCCGTACATCGCCATCTTCACGCCCCATCAGTCTCAGACGTTGGCGGATGGATGATCTCTCACAGCGCGGGCTGTGTACAGGTAGAGTGGAGACGTCGACTTGTATCTGACACACGTCCCTCGTCGACCCCGGATGGACACGAGTCACGTCCGATCCGATCATCAAGCACGCACTGCTATCGAGAATCTGCGGGGGCATCAGCTAGCGCACGTCTATTCTCGCGCTGCAGGGACCACGACTCGCCATCCCCATCCACATCCGAACTAGGCAACACCGCGACGTGACATGTCAAGCCCACCCAGCCAGTATTCCTAGACGCCCAATATTGCCGCAACTGCCATGGCGGGCGGCGGCACCCTGGACAGCTGGATGCGCAGCGGGTCCTCCGCCAGCGCGGCGCGGAAACGCAAGGCCGCGGCGCCATCCCCGGACCTGGACCAGCAGCCAGCCAAGCGGGCGAGATCCGCAGCCGATGGACCAGCACCGCCCGTAGTACCCTCAACCCCATCACCGCCGCCCAAATCACAGCCCCACGCAACCGGCTCCGTCCCGTCCACCCCCCCCGCGCCCCAACCGACCCCCGCCGACTCACCCCGCGAAACCCTCCTCGTAACCGAGGAACCCGGCGACATCTTCGCCGCGCCCCCCAACACCCTGCTCATCCACGCCTGCAACGCCGCCGGCTCCTGGGGCGCCGGCATCGCCCTGGCCTTCAAATCCCACTACCCCGCCGCCTTCGCCGCTTACTCCCAACACTGCCAACTCACCAACGTCGACACCCTGCTCGGCACCGCCCTGCTCATCCCGCCTTCGAAGGGCGAGAGGCATTTCGTGGGGTGCCTGTTCACGTCCCGGCACTTTGGCCGCAGGAAGGATGCACCCGCGAAGATTCTGGCGGCGACGGGGCCGGCGATGGAGGATCTGCTGCGGCGGGTCGGGGAGTTCAATGCCGGGGTGGGGGAGGAAGGGGGGAAGGTGGGGGAGGTGAGGATCTGTAGGATCAATAGCGGGTTGTTCAAGGTGCCGTGGGCGAAGACCCGGGCAGTGCTAGAGGGATTGAGTGTCCGTGGGAGTGAGGTTAAGGAAGTCAAGGTCGTGTCGCCAGCGGACTGATCGTTGTACTCGGACCGCGCGAAGGACGCAGCTGGCTCGGATCCGACTCATTGACGGATGAGTCTGGTCGGGGAATGTCTTGGCGGCCCCGTGAGCCGCGCAGACGGATTGCAATGCCACGGCAAGCTACGAGCAGAGCACCATCACCGCGGATGCTGCGAGGCTCAAGGCTCGGCGGCGAACCACCCGCTCCTGCCGCTCTCGCTCCCCATCTGGACATCAGCCGTCGCACTGGCCGCCGGACTGGGTCTAACGAGAATGCACCCCGCAATGTAAAGATACCGTGTCCTATCATGCCCGCAACAAGCTCTAGCGGCACAATCGCGCGGCGCGATGTGAGACCCCGGGATAATGCTGCAGAACGAGACGCCGACTCCAAAGCGCCTCCCCACCTTCTCCCGATCCATCGACCGGCTTTGCCCGTCAGAACGCCTCATGATGCCAAGACTTGCAGCAACAGAAACGAGCACTCAAGCCTTCTCTCGCCCGCTGCCCGGCCACTGCCGTCTGCGCTCGTCGAATCTGCCCGCACCCCTGCGTCTCACTCTCCAGCCCAAAAGCCGCGACCATGGACCACAAGGCCGGACCAGCAGACGCAGAGCGAATGCCGCAAGGAGGATGAGCAGCGCGATGACAAGGACGCACGTGGACCGTCGCCAGCGCAGGACCAGCGTGCCGACGCGCCACCGCCCGGCCCGTCACTGCTCCTTCTCGTAGCCCTCGGGCAGGGGCATCTTGTTCATCTCGTAGTAGCGCTTCGTGCCTTGTCCCCTTAGCATTAGCATTCGTCTCTCGAAGTCCAGGGGGGGGGGGTGGGGGGGGGGGGCCCTTGGACAAACTTACAGGAGTACCCGTTCCAGTCAAAGTTGTCCTTCGGGTTGCAATGGCACTTATTGTCGATCCGGAACTGCTCGCCCGTCGGGCAGTGCGTGAAGGGGAC
>JAWDJV010009484.1:0-39459 GCA_033119285.1 Teratosphaeriaceae sp. CCFEE 6253
CAGTCACTGGTCGTGAGTGCGAGTCGAGTCGCTGGATCACGTCGTGATCGAGTGATCTCCTGCACCTGTCGTGTCACGTGGCTGAGCCGTCCTTGGCCTCAGCACAACGCTGTATCAGTCTCGGGTTGTGTTTGTTATGGTTGCTTCTTGAGTGTCCGTAACACTCTAGTAGCGTAAAATCCTTAGCCTACTATTTTCCGCTCTATAACTATTTAAGGTATAGATTCTACGTGAAGCCTTACTTAGTAGTATATAATAGTATAGGACTCTAGTACGGATAACTCTACTTAAAGTAGTTCTTAAGGCGAAGCTAGAAATTAGCGGTATTAGTAAGGACAGCCTAGCCTTACTTGATTATATTACCCCGAGTACGTAAGCTAATTCCACTAGCGTTTATAGCTCGCTATAACGTAACCGGTGCGAACTCGGGATTAGTATATAGTAGGCGCACGTTGCCTACGAAGGCCCTTCTAAAGCTAGCCGAGTCTACTACGGTCTAGATGTAGTCGTCGAGCCTAGGGTTCCGGTACCTAAGCTTAATATATATAAGAATCCGGTATTAGTATACCGCTTCAAAGAGTTAATAGAAGTCGTTCATCTTATACAATATACCTACATGTTATTCTGCTTCCTATAGCCGTACCTATAAGGATAGAACTCTACTGGGAATCTTTAATAAGGCTTCTTATAATATATAGCGTTAATTACTAACCGCGTTTCTGTCTTATCGTACGGATGCTTAGGTGATCTTCTTTAGAGGCCGCCTAGGCAATTCGCGGGGAAAGGCCTAGGTATACGGCACTCTACCTCTTCTTCTAAAACTTGTCGTATTTCTTTTAGTATAGTATTAGATATTTCGTTTTAGTAAGATAAGTATATAGGATAGTAAATGAACTATAAGAAACAGGAATTAACGAATTATAGTTACTGCTCTTAGGTTAGGGTTACAGCTTGCCTAAATCCGAACGAATCGTAGTCGTTTATTTGGCTTCTAGTAGTAGTTTCTATTTTCTATCTTCGATTTTCTACCTTCGACTTTCTATTTCCTATCCTCTTTTTTCTATTCTCTATTCTTTATCTTCTATAGATTACCTTCGATTTTCTATCCTCTATCCTTTATTTTCTATCTTCTATTCTCTATTTCCTATCTTCTATCTACTCTTCTATGTTTTCTATCCTTTGTATACTATCTTCTATTCTCTACTCCCTAATTTCCTCGCTATACCCTACTCTAGAGACCTCCAATATTATGAGCCTGACATTATCAATGAATCCTCTTGATTCTTTATCTCCCTATAATGTTGCTCCTTAATTTTGTATGAAAATAACCTCTTGAGGATCGATTAACGCATTTTGTTATTCCTTTCTAGTGATATATTGTCTGTGTACGAAGAGTTGACGGACAGGTAACAACTATACGTTCCCTTTGGTTCCCGCCTTTGAAACTCGCTCGGACATTTGCTCGTGCGGTAGGATTCACCCTCAGTCTTCACGCAGTCGAGACATAATCCGAACTTAGTATTGAGGATATCTCCTCGAATCTCCCGCAGCTTCTCCCGCATGATCGGTCCGGGCTCGTTGCGCAGATGACTATCGTGTCTCGCTATCTCGTGCCAAGGGTCGGTGAAGATCTGCATCCGTTCGAGGACATCCCACAAGCTCCGTTGTTGAATTGCTGTGCCCATCGGCCACAGACCATTGTCTTGTAATTGTCTCACCCACCTACCCCAGGGTGCCAATCACTCACGCGTCCGATCCAGAACAGATCAGCCACGGCCTTCTCTACTGCCACCACGGCGGCAAAAAATGCATCCTGTCTTCTGGCCTCTAGATATTGTATGGACTTCTCGAGCGCTCTCGTGATCTTGCGGACAATGTGCCCCTCATCGAACGTGTCGGTCGAGCCGTCCTTAAAGGCGCCCACATGGTGGCTGATGATCCAAATCGACACCTGACCGAACTCCTCCCAGCTGTCTAGCAGATAGGCTGCCTCCAGAAGTGTGTACATGTTATTGTCGTCTGCTCCCACGATTGCCGCGCGGAGCGAGCTCGAACTCCACAACCGTAAAGCTCCAATGAAATCATACTTGTCGCAAATGACCCCGATCTGAAGGAGATCCTCTGCGGCCAGACTGGAAAGAGCTTCGTGAGCCCGGTAATGAACGATACGACACACTGTGGTCAAGGCATCGCCGTCATCGTCAGGGAGGGAGATCGGCGTCGGATATAGGTGGGAGTGTGGCTCCAATCCTTCCCAAAAGTTGGGCTTGAAAATTGTTTGGAAGACGGAGGACGCTGCCGAAAAGATCTTGGACGAGAGTTGAAGCTCCTTGCTAGTGTTTCCAGATTCTACCGCAAGGCAAATGTCGCCAGAGGGGTCGATGATGATGGTCTGTGCCGTGCCGATCTCTCTGTCTTCCTCAATGCCCGCCAATCTGCCCTAGTCCTCATGCTCTGCCATGTCCCCAATGCTGGTAATGAACGAGAGGCAGCGTTCCTTTTCGTTTCCGTGCGTCGACCGCTTGGTCCACAGTGGAGTGACACGGGAGACGTGTGCGGTGAGGGGTTGAGGCTGCACGCGTCGTACGAGAGGCCAGCTCGGTGAGCGTTGCGACGGCGCTTTGACGCTCCAGACGAATTGTTACAAGCAGGCTTCCACCGCTGTAATACACTCGGACGGACATACCCACGAACCATGCCACGAAAAGGCGCCCCGCAGGGGGAGGGATGGTCCATGCAGCCGTCCCTTCACGACAGCGTCTCAAGCTTGCTTAAACCCGATGGCCTCTCCTTCGATTTCCATAACGCCGATGAGGACCTCACGACCATACGGGAGTACGACAGCAACATCATGGGCAAGTTCGTCTGCCGAAACCGCGCATGCCCATCAGGCGCTTGGTCGAGCAAGATGATTACGATCACCATTCGCATGTATCCTAACCCCCAGCAAAACGTGAGGGTGTATCACCATCGCTGTCGAAGCTGCAACAGATTGGGTCGACCGATCCTAGACGACACCTACGCCGAAAGAGTGGCATATCGTCTCAAGAAATGGAACGGAGTGGAAGTGGAGACACCCTTCTTCTCTGGCGAGAGTAACGGCCACATGAGAGCAGTCAGTGCGAAGGATGCACAAACGGACACTGTAGCCAGCGACTGTGGGTGTAGCAACATAGTCGTCTCGTTTGGAAGGAATAAGACTGCAAGGCCCAGCACGTCTCCATCGAACACCGGCAGACTTGTCCTCATTTCCATACATACCGCTTCATGATACTGCTTCCATTGATGAATTGGTGAGGTTCCATAGGGATTGGAATAGGATCTGTCCTATGTTTCTGCCCTTCACTCTTCACTTGTGCAAATCTCATCTCCACCCGACCAATCGTAGGGTTTCCGCCGCGGGGAGTTCTCTTGTTCATGTGAGTCGTTGTCTGGAACGTGAAATGTGCCGACGAGGGAAGTCGTGAAAATAAGCATCGATAAGGGGTCCGCACTAGCACCTTCTACATAGGTGGCCCTGCCACTGCCACGACGGGTGCTTGCCATCTAGCCAGTATATCTTTTACCACCTAGAAATTCTGCCTCGACATGACCCAGCACCTCGATCTCCTTAGTCGGCCCCTCGCCAAACCGTAAACTCCGCATCTCTAGGCCCGTCGCATTGGCTCGGAGAACGAGCTCGCGCAAGACCGCTTCGCCTTGTAGACCTAATGACGGTCGGACCCTCCCGAGTCTCTCACACTCCATCAGGACGGCCCGATGGGTTCCCCAGCTTTCAATCATGTCTGCGCTGAGCTTATCTCTTCGCCTTACCCACATTGACCTCGTTCGTCTCGCACTGACCACATACTGTTCCCACAAACCTGCGAGCCCAGCGATCGGCTGGTTCGGGACGCTTCATCGGCCGTCCGTCTACGGTCATGACCTCTTTCCCATTGCTTTTCTCGTGGCGCTTCACCCATTGATCGTTGCCTACTACGACCCCTCTCGGACGCGATACGCAGCATGCCCAAATGCGACCGTACATCGACCCTTCTGGCTATCCTACGTATTGCTTTCCGTCCCAGAAGATGATCTTACAGAATTGCTCCGCTTGGTTCTCCCATCCCAGTATACCTGAAGCGCCATGTCAGCCTTGTACATGGTCGTGGATCTTCTCCACTAATAGCTGTTGATTCTCTTCCGGGTCGACACAAAGCCTCCACTCGGTGGCTGGACGTCCTCACCGCCGCAACAAACAGTCACATTCAAGCTAATGCAGCCTGCTTGTGCAGCCTTATAGAGGGCGGCTACAGGGGACTGGTTGCACCGCATCTGTACTTCGACGTCATGCCTTGCACCACAGCTGTGACCTAATTCCGTCACGGTGGTGGAGCCATCAAAGTGCTGCCTGCGCGAGTAGTCGACAACACAGTATTTGACGCCTTGTCTCACGTCGGCCCGCTCGAAGACATAAGCTGGGGCTCCGACGCTACATGATCTACGATGGTCCAAGATCTACAGAGCGGACATAAAAAGGCACGCTGCCGGTTCCTACGTGCTATCTATTCCTGCCCAGGACACTGACATCTTAACAGGCTCGATGGGCGGACTGTGACAGTGCTTGTGGGAACAGAGCAGAAAGAGTACAACGTCCACGAACAGATCTTGTGCGCCAATTCTCCCTTTTTCAAAGCAGCGTTCGAGAAGGAGTGGACAGAAGGGCGGGAGCGTACCATTCCCTTGGCAGAGGATGATGCAGAGGTCTTCGAGCTCTATCAGCAGTGGATCTATCGGGACAAAATCTTCAGTCGTGCCCACCTTGAGGAGTCTGGGCAATGGGACGGGGAATATGACTAAGTGGTCCGAGCCTACACTTTTGGCGAGAAGATCCAAGACGGACTTTTTAGAGACGCCGTGATCGATGCCTTGATTGTGTCCACTGACGCGCCCGCAAAAGGCGGGAGTTATTGGTTTCCGACTGGACTCACAGTGGCGAAAGCCTACGAAGGGGCGCCAGCAGGCTCACCGTTGAGAAGGCTTATGGTCGACTTGCACAATCACCACGGCGGCGAGAAGTGGATCAAAGAAGACAACAACGTGGAGTTCCTTACAGATCTGACCCGGGAGTTGCTCGCATCTCGGCCGAAACCGTCGGCGGCAAACCCCGCAAGCCGTAATGTCAACAGCTGTTCCTATCACCATCATCAAACCGAACAACTAATTTATGCTCAAACGGCTTCCACAGATGAGGCTAGCTAGGCACCACCTAGCTGACCGCGACAAGGACTCACCCACATCTGGTGATTAACGAAAACTGGTGGGCCGAACGAACCCTATAACTAGTTCTACAGAACGTCTCTAGTGTAGAGGACGATCCGCGCCTGTGGCGTTTCAAACCCTTCACCGTTTCGTTGCGACAGTCCAACTGCACGGCCTGATTCACCGAACCACTCCCACTCCCGCTCCACTTTCCGATAACAACCGGCATGGTTGTCTTTTCTCGTCTTTCCCCAACCCCCATGCTCTCTTCGCTGCGGTGATGTTGGACGGGTTTTTGGCTTCTCCACTTCAATTGTAGTTAGATTGTAGGGTAGGCTATGTCCTGTCTACTAGGAGAAGGAACGGTCAAAACAACCATTCCTGCGAGTACTCTCGTAGTCCATGTGCTGCGACACGCACCCCTTGTACGGCTCGGCCTCCTCCAAACTGTGTCTCCTCTCCGATCCAGTCGAAGTAGGCGTCCATGTTGCCGAATTCGCGGTGGAAGTGTTGCCGTAGCCATCGTCGTCCGTCTGCGCTCCACCAAAGCCGAAAGCACAAAGGTACTACGACGTCAGCGCCGACACACTTCGTTTCCCCCTGGCTCGCCTCCAACCCTATCTCAGCTCGACGGCACACCGTTTGCGGATTGAGACACCAGAAAAGGGCCGCATATGGCGCTAGCCATCCTTTCCGCGCGTGCTTTGCGGCCTTCCACCGCAAATTACTGCTCCTTCGTTGTTGGATCACGTCCATTCGCCGGCTGCAGCTCGTAAAGCCGTGGTCCCATGTCCATCCCTCGGCACGGCAGCGTAAGCATGTTCCTGCGACTGCGGCCAGGTCGTGTTCATAATGGTAGAGCTCGTCCTGCGTGCGGATCTGCTGTTGCTGAATAATGTCGAGACCAGTATGCAGCATATCCTTTGCAGCCTCTCTTGGGTGGGGAAGCGCGATCGGCTCCTCGTTTGCGGCTCCACAGATGTCGCAGGCAGTGTCGCTGTCCATACACCACCGACGATGGCGAGGGTCGTCGAAGGCCTCGCTGAGTGCCACTCGGCGGCACTGATCGCCTCCGAGGGAGCGGTGGACGGCATGACGGTTCTGCTGCTCCCACAGTCTACGGTCGTACTGCGAGCTGGCCATGTCCGACGTGTCGGAGGGCGGAGGGCGGAGGGAGAGCCTTCCAAGTGCTCGGAAGGTACACGATCGAGTACGCTTTCTTCCCATCGCGACCAATTCGCCCCGTCTCCTGCGCGAAGATCATCAGGTCCTTAGGCTCATCGATGACCGCCGCTAGACGGACGAAGGGATAGTCGAAGCCTTCCGCGAGTGCGGTAGCGGCGACAAGGAAGGACCGCTGAGGATTGCTCGTCCACTGCTGGAGGAAGTCGCTCTTTTCAGCGTTGGTCAGGCCATCTCCGCCCACATACACGTCACATTCGAGGAGCGCGGCGAGATCGCGGGCTTCGTCGCGGCTCCGAGCGTACAGCACCGCCTTGTCTTGGTCCGCGCTGATAACTTTAGGCCAACACTCGAGGACGTCGGTGGCAACCTGACTCAGGAGGCTGCCCTGGCCCGATGGACGCTGTTGTACCGTGTAGAAGATGTTCGGACGGTTGGTCGATGCCCGCACGATGGTGGGGTGGTATAGATGGTTTCGCTCCTCGAACTCGGCCTGCATTGTCGGCGGAAGGGTGGCAGTAAGGTAGACGAATTGCGTACGCAGGCTCCGGATCTTGGCTGAGCTCCACGATGCTGTTCCGATAGTCGGCGGCGGTGATGGTGAGGTGGCACTCATCCACGAAAATGCGATCGAGCCGCTGACTGTCCACTAGATGGCGTGCGTACTGTAGAAACTTCGGCTCGCTCGCTGCTTCAGCACTGACGACGACCAGACTCGCATCCTGCTGCTCCTCCGGTGTCCACTCGAGGTGATCGATCCCGAGCCCTCGCACCCGCCGAAGCAGATCTCCACGCAAGGCCACCAGCGGCACCACCAGGATCGTAACGCCAGCTTCGGGCAGCGTACACGGCAGCATGAACAGCACACTCTTGCCGCCACCGGTGAGAAGGATTGCGATGATCTGCTTCTGCCACATCATCATGGTGGCCAACCCTTGCTCCTGCTTCTTCGACTTCCACTGCATATCGGGGCTTGGATACAGCCGCCGTAACTCTTGAAGCAACGGCCCCGATGACCAGGATTCGCGCGGTTTCTAGATACCCTTTGCGATCCGCTTCGTCAGGGTCGGCTCGACGTCTCTCCCAGCCTTCCGCTTGTGATCGGCAAAGACCATGTCCGACCCCCAGAAGGCTTGCCAGAGCTGCGACGCTCGTAGACCCTTGCGGATGAGCCCATCGTAGAGGTTCGCGAAAGTCGTGCTGGACGGAGCAGTATTGGCATATGCCCGATTGACGATCCGTGTACGGTGGTTACGCTGCCGTCATCGCCCGAATGTCCTCCTCAATCTCCTCGCCATCTGGGTCAATAGCATCGACATCAAAGCAGTTCGTGTCTCCGGCAAATTTCGTCTTGACGATCGCGACCGTGATCTGTCGCCAATTCGATACGTGCAGCCGTGGGATGCGCGCTCGCACACATGCGGCTTCGAGGCAGGAACTGAGCCGTGCATCGGACCAGACCTTCCCACCCTTTTCCCAAAGCAGCGGCGACAAGAGCCCACCCGGCGACGACTGGCGGAGGAAGCGCTCTCGAAGCGGCAGAACGTACACGATATAACTTATGCAACCCATGGGCCGAAGATGGAGGTCAGCTGCAGTTATTATCGTACCTCGATCCAGTGTTCCTATAGCAGTTCTCTACGTACATATTTGCCTTCACGTCTTTTCGTCTTTCGAAGAAAACCGAACTTTCCCCAGGGCTCACCATGTCATGACCTTTGACTGATGACACAAGTAGACACCCTGCAAAACGTGAGCCTGGAACACTATCGCTCGCCCCTCTAACCCTAGGATTTACCCGAACCCTTACACAATCCTAAGCCCATGTACCTTGACTCACTCACGTGGAAACCTCCTGCCTAAATAGGAGAGTCTAACCGATTAGGTTCCATTCCGGCATGACTGGGGACTCATATCGGTGAGGTTACAGCGAGGGGAAGGGAGAGAGGGGGGGAGGAAGAAGATTAAGCCCTACGTACAGACGTAGCGTTCGACCCTAAGACTTCGTACGGGCGATGAGGGACGACCGAGCGAGGTAGGGGAGAAGAAAAGCTACGCTTAAGACATCTCGTCAAGAAGGAAACTCGACTTTCTTATAGCTTTCTATAACATCCTGTAGGGGGGTTTGCGCCGTACATAGGGTTGGGACCCCCCCCTTAATAAGGGCTATAGACCCTAGGCATCTCTAAGCCCCTTATACATAGCCTGTCAACCCTTACATTATAGCGAGAACAAAAGAGAAGGAGGAGGACGGAGAGGCGACGTTATAGAAGCCTAGGGAGAGGGTAGCTCGCCCTGCCCTACACGATTACTATTAACTCCTCCTCCCAAGCCGCCATCCCATCGCTCCAGCATTCCCGCTAGGATCCTGACCCCGAGTACACACTCCGCCCCCCCGAGCATGCTCGACCGTCCTGCTGCCCGGAGAGCCTCGACACTGCTCTCTGCCATTACCTGCGTCCGCTCCTGAAGCCACCCGCGCTCGAACCGCCCTGCCTCCTAGAGCGCCCACACCGTAGGCATCACCAGGTCCGCATACCTGCATCCTCCGCGCTGCGGAACGCTCCGTCGCCATCCTTCGCACAGCGTCTGAGGCTGCGCGCAGAAGTAGCCTGCCGCATATCCCTTCATCCACCCACCCCCCTTAGCTCCGATCGCCTGCTTCTTGCCGGCGAAATACGCACACTTGTGCCCTCGTGCGTACCTCTCGAGCCCGTGATGCCAACCCGAACCCGGGCATAGCACTTGACACAATGAACATCGGCCCTGCACCTGCGTGAGCCGCCGCATGTGCTCGTCCATCTCGAACTGCGCCGCCATTTGCTCCCGTCAAGGTCGCACAAGTCCGCCGCTCGGATAGTCATCCGCATCGTTGTCCCCTCGTTGTAAAACTTCGCCCGGGCCATCCTAAGGACTCTCTCCCTTTTCGCAGACATCGCAGAGAATGTCGTCGCCGCCACACTCCCCGCAGTCATGCGCCGCGTCGAGCTCACGCGCCATACTGAGCCGACGGCACTCAAGTCCCTGGAGGTAGTACTTAATGCCCTGGTCGTCAGCCAGGGTTGGGATGATCCATCGGAGTCGGAGGGGCGAGGCCGCAAGGGTTTCGTTTGAGGAACACCGTCGCCCCTGCCGCCTCGCCGTCACGCTTGCCTCGTCCGAACTCCTGAGCGTAATCGATCAGGCCATAGGGATCTTCGAGGTGAAGAGGATTCGCCGCCGATATTCGTCCAGCTCAGCGTGGCACGGGCGAACCGAGGCCAAGCGAGTACGGGACCTTGCGGCAACGCAAGCCTCAAGGTCGCTTGCACCTGATGGTGAAACTACTGCACGGTAACGGAATCCGCCAGGCAGCGAGACTCAGCCAAGCCCAGGGGTCGTGAAACGCGGCTCTGCGGACGTAAAATTCTCCACGGATTGTCTAGTTGCCGGCCGAAGTTGTGCGAAGCTACTCGTGTACTCTGTCACAAATTTCCTCCCACATCGGCTCGTCGCAGCAGCTCACTGACCGGGGGTAAGCTCGTCCCTACGTCGACCTGCGATGTTGCTGTTGCAATATTTCAGCAAAGATCGGGTAGTCCATCTATCGACGGCATGCGTCGTGCTCGTGCTCATGCGCCAGTCACGATGCCGCGCGAGAAGCACTCGGACGTGGACCGATACTCGCCATGATCAGCGTGGGCGTGTTGCAGCTCTCACAGTTGCAGCTCAGGGCATGGAAGTGCGGAAGACATATTTTGTTTCGTTATGTATCCATATATAGGTAGCTAGCCTATCTTGGGCCTAGCACAAGATGTCGTGGAGAAATCAAGTGGCTAGAGCCGTGAAAGGTTAGCCGCTCCCCAGCACCTGGAATCTGCATCATTGCATCTGGAGATACGGAAAGGCCCCTAACAATCTCGTGCACGGGCAGGAAATGCATAGCCAAACGTACCTCTGTAAAGGATTACCCCACGTGATGCACGCCCGTGCGTAAAATTCCTCCACAAATACAAAACTTGACTGGTCTGTCCGATTGAAAATGTCACTTGAAAATCCCCCCTGGGAATTGGTCCGGTGACTTTCGATGCTAGAAGGTGGTGCCAATATCGGCGCCATCGTGATAGACGAGATTGCACGCTCGAGCTCAATAGGGGAAGCTGTACGCCCATCGAATGGAGTGGTTTCGCTCCAAGCAGTGCGATCGGTGCCATTGTTGTTGTGCTGTGTCCCGTGTCCTGCTGTTTCTTCTCCTGAATATGTGCGATAGGGCACAGCAACATCGAATAAGTTGATCGATGGATCCATTGTCGTCAGCTCGCGCGGGCTTATGAAAGGATCTCTTCTGCAGAGGAGCCTGACCGGTAGACGTATCAGTTAAATCGATCAGCAGCAGGGCACTTTGCGTCCATTCACCCGAGATTCGCCATGGCCGTCAAGGTATGCGACCAATTGCCGGCCTGCAACCAGACGGCTGCGACGAGGGCGAACATGGCATTCTTCAGCACGGTCGGTTGAGGTCCCTCGCGACACTGTCGAACACTAATCCTCACGAGTTTGTCCAAATTACACATCTTAGCCCGCTGAGCACACGCTTTCTTCCTCTGAATCAAAACTTGTGTGGCATTCTGTTCCCCTGTTCCGTCGGTTAGAAAGCTGTCTCTTCGAAGTTGCTCGCGGTGCTTGAGGAGATAAACCTACGTCGTGACACGCCCAATTGGAAACAAATGGTTGCAATGATGAAAGAGACCAGGCTGTCACCGTATTGTGCTAACATTCGATGGCCTTCCCGATCTTCGCACTCCGAGTCGCCGGCCGTCAATGCGAGCCTAATTGGCTCTGCATCCTGATAAGGCCAATCGATCAGCTGTTTAGCCATCTGAACTTGCCAGTCTTCTGCCATGGCGCCTCAAGTTGTGGTCTTCCAGAGGGAAGCTTGAGCGGACATTGGAGACGGATGTTGGACCGTGCAGCCTTTTTCACATGCAGCGACCTCATTCGGTCGTACCGGAAGGGATTCTACGCTGAGATGCCGGACAGCCAACAAGAGGTACGCCACTGATTGCAGGAGCAAGGGGGTCCCTCCAATTTGCACTTGTCGCATTGCCACAAGGCAAACAAGCATGATGGAGTGAGCGCTATACTAGTGGGGGGAATGTATGTATCTATGACATGTATAGTCCCCGCGTGTACCAATGTGACCAGCTCTCTTTCGACGCTAGACTGCAAAAAGGATTTACGTCTGGGCAAAGTCAATAATAGCCGTTTGGGACTGCTAGATGACTGTCACAGTACAGTGATGCAGCAGATGAGGTACGAGGCCTATGAGCATGGACGTTCCGGCCTTCGCATGCTGTTAGTGCCAACTCTAGCCTAGCTCGACGCTGGCTGGTAGGTACCTGAGATGCAATGTTAGGCATCATTTCCCTTGAGGTGTTCAACAAAGCGCACCTGCAGTTACTTTATGCAGTTCCACGTTGTCGGTCCCCGGCAGGAAGACAACGCGCTAGCCAATCAGCAAACTGGCAGAGAGCCGTTTGAGTCTTCAACTAGCAGTCAGCGTGCATGGCACGTACCGTTTCGGACGCGTCAGATTCATGCCTGTGGCACAAGAAGCGAAGTCAGCCAGTACATGCCCCTACGCACATTCGAAAACACCCTCATGCCAGATGTATGCAACTTGATTCACGATGAGACAAGAGCTCGTTCGCATACCTCATCACTCGGTACGGATGTTCGGCCAGGCGCGATCAGTGTGATAAGTCAGTCGGAGAGCGCGCAGGCTATTGGCTCAGCGTGTTTCTCACCGCTGCTGTCAGGGAGTCACATCTCGAATTCAGGCCGCCACATTCCTCTTATTTGTGAAACATGCTGCTATGCCGCATGTGCCAGGCAAGACGTGGATAGTTTGAGACAAGAGAGGCTCGGGCAGCCGTCAACGCAGGCTCACTGCATCGCCAAGATGAGTCGATCTCTGACCCCCCGTGCACATCCTGATGGTTCCAAGACCAGCAGGAGCTCGGCACCCGCTCCTTCCTAGCCTCTGAACAATTTCAAACCGACCCCGGTGGTAATGATGGCCTTATCTCGATTGACAGCTACTTTCGGTTGACTGCAAGGGTTTACCACCAAAGCGCGACCGCCTCTCACAGGAGTGCAAGCAAGCCGCCTCGCTTGCGCCCCAATCCGGCGGAATGCCACATGTTGTATTCGCAGGAAGCGGACACACAGCATTGCCTCACGTTCAGAACCTTACGCCAGGATTCCACGGCGATACCAGCGAGCTCCACATGCACATCACCGTAATTACTTCACAGGGATGCCTGCAAGAGTGGAGAAGTTAGCCATCCATGTCCGTCACATGGTTATTGGCAGTTAGTCTTACACTGACTGGTACCGTCTGGGGCCAGAAGCTCCAGAAAAAGGACCACATGCCGAACGCGACTGCAGCAGCATTGCAAGGGATACCCCATCTGCCCAGGGAGAACTCAGCTGGAGGCAAGGTATGCGGAAGGTATATCCGGCGCCAGAGTACAGATCCAATGGACATTGTGTAGCAAGCCAGCAAAGAAACGGTCGCAAGCGATGTGATAGCGTAGAAGGCGACGTCGCTGCCAACGTAGATCAAGCTCAGCAAGGTCGCAGTAACGACCGAGACTTGGCTTGCGTGAATAAGCAGGTGCTTCTTTGGGTGAACGGTGCTGAGCCAGCTCGAGAAAGGGAGACCGTTGTCTCGAGCGAACGCAAACAGATCTCGGGTAACGGCGCGTAGTAGTTAATAGCCGACACAATGGAAAGCAAGGCGATAAGAGCCAATATAACGCTGATCCATACATTGGACATTGCTTGGCGCATGACCTGTCCAGAAATCATGGTCAGCGAGCGCACATTGTGAGAGTTCCGTATTGGAGATCTCGAATTCGAGCGTAGAAGGCAGCATGCTAAAGACAATAGACGGCGTTGTCCGAGAGAGTTGGGAAGGGCGCGGACTTCCGGCGAAAATGCGTGGGAGACGAGAAATACGTACTGCCGAGTCATTAGCGAGTATGAAGAGTGAGTTGGATGTCCTTGAAACTTACCAAAGATCGCAGGATATGTTGTTGTGTCGGCTAGCGCATCGTCCAGATTCGGAATGTGGTAGCAGATCGTCAAGAGTGCTAGGAAAAGCAGGACGAATTTGAGCACATAGATGATCACCATCGTCTTCGGGATGGCCCTGGAGGCGCTCTTAACCTCCTCAGACATGTGTGCCGTGGTGTCGATGCCAACTTGCTCACTGATACCAGTCAGTTGACCGACCAAAACTGCCAATCCTGTACTTGACCAGCCGCCTTCATTCCGGAACTCTTTCCAGACCTGAGAATGGGAGGCGGTCGGGGCGCTGACCCAAATCGGTACGATATAAGCGAAGTATACCAGTATGTGTAGTACGAAGAATGCGTTCTGCCAGTACGGAAGCATCCTGGCGGCGTAGATATTGGTGATGTAGGCTATGACCACCCTGGCGATTGCAAGCAGGGTCCCTTGATACGCGTCGAAGCCGTAATTTTCGTTGTTGACGAGAATGATCGTTTGCACGATGCTGCCGGCGGGAAAGATACCCATGGCGTTGCCCACTTGCCAGGCAATAGTGGAGATCCAACTGAGGCCAAATGTAAGCAAGCTGTTCCACTACGGCACACACAGCTTGACCTACCCAGCCATATAAGACAAGAATTTCTGGTAGCGGTCTGGTGCAAATCTGGGATCCATCAGTGAACAGCTCGTTCTCGGCGGGCGGAGGAGAGAATGTACTCGGAAACCCAGTGGCTATGATGGAGTTGAGTCAGTAAATTGCTCGTCTACAATCCTCATGTGAAGGAACTTACTACTGCGCGCCAGCAATGGGTGCCATACTAGCCATTTCCGCCTACAGAGATCCTGTTAGTGCCCAAATGAACCGACCCTAGGAAGCCGGTAACCGGCGGTCCTGCAGGCTGTCGAAGACGACGATTGACATACCATACTGATATATATGGGTGCAAAGCCAATCCAGCTCCATAGAGAGCTCCACAGCAGTCCAGGGGAGCCACCGTCAACAAGCGCAGGAGATATGATAAAGAGCCCGATTTCCCAGGATGCAGTGGCTAAGGCCACAAAAGACATGATTGACAGCTGGCGAAATGTACGGACAAGCTGCTGCTCCTTACCCATGCGGCGCATCCCTCGTAAATCGTCGTGTGTTGACCCGGTGGCCCCCGGCGCAGCTCTGTCAATCTTGACCTCTTCATTGTCTCCCACGTAAGTCACAGTGCCCGAGACTTCCTTGCCCTGTGGGCCCGCTCCACTGGAAGATGGTGCAGACCGGTATGCAAGTTCAACAGTGCCGTCTTGTTCCACAGCGTCTCGGGACCGGTTACCAGTCGTCATCTTGGCGGATATATGGACCGTCTGTTGCGCCCTGCACAGAACGGAGAGAGAAGTATGCAAATTGAAGAGCCTTGTAGACCTCGAGGAGTCGAGGGCCGGTTGAAAACGTGCGGAGACAAGACGAAATCCTGCAGACAGCAGGAAGCTGAGAGACCCGTCTTTCTGCCACGAGCTTCTTGCTTCAATCGCGCCTTGTATTCTTCAGGAAGGTGGCGTAACCCTGACAGTGCGCTAAATCTTGCGGCCCACGAGTCCGGGCGCCCTAACAGTAGTGGCTATACCCTGGCCCAACGGTACGAGGTCCATCTTGACGTGGCGGCCTGAGGGCGAACTGAAACGTCCGTAAGCGATGAGTTCTCTTCACAGCATCTAGCTGCTGCTGCCCTCGTTCGTCTGCTTGGATGTGAGTAGAATTGGGTCGAGCGTGGGGCGACCATTGTTCATCTCCACGGATCGGGATGGGCGATCTGTTGCTGGAAAGGAGATCTTGTCAGCTCCCGGCAACCCCGTCCATCGTCGCACCACAGGTTGAGCGATTGATTGCCCGCACCCACACCAGAAATCCGTCCCAAGCCCAGACAATCAGTTGTCCAATCTGTGGGACCACAGCGTGAGATCATGAACTTCCTGATTTCCTGGTGACGACCGCTTCTGGACCGTTCCTGCAAGCTCGTTTATTGCTCGGTGGGCCTGGGGACCACAACACTCCGACTTCCGGTTTTCCAGGAATCTTCGCAGCACAAATGACGCGAGGACGAGGCAGTAGAATAGCGGACCAATCGCGAGGGTTGATCTCTGAGTGCGCAAGCCATCCCACGGCGCTCCGGTCCGTGTTGTTCTTCGCGCGGGTGTTCGCAGCTGCGTCGCCGGAAGTTTTCCGCTGTGATCCGTTTCCAATTGCACGTATCGCGTTTAGGATAGTGCCCACAGACGAGAAGCGCCTAGCCTACGTTAATAACATTATTTAGATTGCCCCTACAGGATCATCCTTAAGCGCCTCGCGGGGTGTCGAGCGCGTATCTATTTACATGCCATGTATCCTAAAGTACGCTAATACCCCGCCGTGTAGATTCCTACCGCCGTCTACCTCCTAACTCTAAGACTACTTAACAACGTTATACCGGAGGCCGGTACAGGTAAAACTTTACCTATATTAACTACTATCGTAATGCTCGTCTTCCTATAGGCTCTTATTATATATTTTATCCGGCTTTTCGTTAAGCTATTAAAGGGCGACGGCTAGAACGTAGACGACGGTGTAATAACTACTACTATTGTGCGTACCGTGTATTGAATGCTCTATACTTTCGCTAACCAATTACTCGTATAGGCTGCAGCGTTAGTACAACTTATATCCGTATACTATATAGTGCATCGAGGCTATAGTAGCGTATAGGAAGCGATATCCGGCGGCAATAAATTATCTATAGAAAGGGTGCGATATACTATAACTAACTCCCGTACACACGCACTAATTAGTCCTCCTTATAGGCTCTCTTCGCTAGCTAAATACTATACGTTATCTTAATCGGTACGACGAGGATATCGACAGGCTTCTTTACGGCTAACGTGTTAGCCCGGGGCCCTCGTAGCGTTACTGTCTCACGGTCTTACATTACGCTCTATACTAGCTAGACCGTAGCGTCTATATTCGCTATCGCAATAAGAGGCGATCTCGGCGCGCTATAGTAGACGCTAAATAACTCGCCGGTAGTAGTTAGTCGAATATAGGTAACAGCAATCTAAAGTAATACTAACAATTGCTTAGTGGATACGATAGGTCGCTATCGAAGCAACTAGCTTCGTATACGATATCGCCGCGGCCGCGTTAGTTATATATAACGTCTACGGACTACAAATAGCTAGGTCTAAAAACATCGCTGTTTTCGCCTTACTGAATACTCGGCTCGTGTATACTTGTTCGCTACGTAAAGATATACAGATAGCACTCTCTAACATCTTACAGTTTAGGTATACCTAACCCTAACCCTAAGCGATAACTTAAATTAACTATTGCGCTAATAGCTCTTTTTAAACTTGTCTTACTTTTACTACGAATACTGCCGATACTAATAACATTAACGAATGCTTCGATCTCTAGACGTTACATCTAGTTATAGATCGCATCGAGCACAATATATACTAGGCGCTACGCTATACGAGACTAGGCGTTATCGTACTTTATATTTATATAGTATACTACGAGACACGCCGTTAGAGACGCGAAGCAGCCGAGATCTATACTTAGCTTGGGCCTCGACTAGAAGGATATAGGCTCTTCTATCTATGTTTACGTATTCGCCAATAGAACACACTATATTGCCTTATCCGCTCTAGCGTAGCTTAAGAACTTACTAACTTAGGAAGCTTTACAAGCCCCCCTCTTATATATCTTGAAACTTAGATACTGAAATCGCGTGGTTTCTACTAGCTACTAGCGGTATAGATGTCCTATAAAGCTCTTAGCATTAGCATTGTCCTAGTATATATTAGTACAATCTCATTCGTATAAGGGGAATAATAAGCCGCTTAGTTGTTACAGCTACACTGCGGTAATGCTGTATACGGGGAAACAACACAAGACCGTTGTGTTGCGCCCCGAACGGGAGCAAGGGCGGCACGCCCCGGCGCGGGCGGGAAGCACTCACGCACTCACCTCGGTGAGCAGACGAGCACGCTCACCACACTCACTTGAGCGAGCGAGTGGCACGAATCTCATCTGTATATAGGCGCGATGCTTTCACCACATAAGAGCTTCGTGCTCAACCTAAGTCTGACAACACTTGGTACCCTTGGAATCAACCTCATTGTCTCTCGTGTATCCACTCTTGGTCACCTTCCTGCCCCATTGGCACTACCTTGTGACATTAGTACCTAACGCTAGATCCTTATTAAGAAATCCGAAGTTAAGATAACTATTACTTAGGTTTATTAAGCAGTCTAGGGCTCGATCTTACTTAGACAAAGATATAACAAATAGCGGAGGGTTGTTATTAGGCTAAGAGACAGTATTAGACCGAGCATTCTTAGGCGAATCTTTCCCGGGGAGACCGCTCTACTTTCTAGGACAGTACGGCACTAGTGGCTGCCGCTAATCTATCGTATAGTAAGAAAGCCCTATAGAGAAGCCTAGGTCTCAATATAGGGCGGCGACCGTAGGTATAGCCTAAGCTAAGGGTACTAGTCGTTATACTAGTAAAGTATCTAACTAACTACTCTCGGTTTACCTTATAAAGCTAACATGTCGTCTAACTAGTGTACTAGGTGCAAACGAAATTGCGACGGCTCGTAGGCGATAAAACATTACCTTTATATTCGACGCAGTATAAGAAATGCGACGTCTACTAAAAGACTTCTAAGGTATCTATTTCTTATAAATTTATATAGGTAGATATTATACTGCGCCGTACGAATACTATATAGACACATTTCCCTCGACCCCCGTAAAGGACTAGTATAAGTAAACACGTTTTCCCTAACGTAAAAAATGCCGTAAGTATTCTTTAGTGTAAATAATCTAGGTATAGTCTAGCTCTCCTTTAGTCTTCCTTAGAGTAAGCGATTACTATCTTTAGTGTTTCTTATAGAAAGCTATTGTTTACGACCTACGCATTATTAGATAGTAACTATATAAGCTACCTATACGGCCGGCTTAGTAGGTATTGTACTATTAGTTCGACTATAAAATTAAACGTTAAGATAAGATAGGGAGGTACTTATAAGGCTCCCGTTATTAAGCTCCGTACTAAGCTCGATATATGCATCTACTTAAGAAGGTATCTAACAGTCCCGCAAATTATATTAATAAGCCCTTATACCTAGGCACGCTACTAAGTACTTAGTCGTATAGGTACTCGTATAGTAGAGCTTTTTAGTTAGCGCTCGTAGTTATATTATACGCCTTATTGTTACGGACACGCAAGAAGCGACCATAACAAACACAACCCAAGACTAACACAGCGTGTGCTAAGGCCAAGGACGGCTCAACTACGTAACACAACAAGAACAAGGAGATCACTCGATCACGGAGTGATCCAGCGACTCGACTCGCACTCACGACCAGTGACTGCGATCCATATCGCAATCACTAGCAGTGACTGCGATCACTACGGAACATGAATCTCCTTTGTATATATCGCGATGGATTTCTATATAGGCAGTTCGTGTTCAACTTATGTTTCAATCCAACTGAAAGGTCTTCGCATATCAACGCTTAGTGATTCACTTAGAGAGGTTCATTAGGTTCTACTAACGCAGAGAGAAGTATTCCCACACCCGTGTCTTGACACTAACTAAGCCTACCGAGCTCTACTACGTCGAGACGACTTTGTCGGATCGCAACACTTATCTAGTATTAAGAGGTTCTTTAATGTTCGAGGTTAGTACGATAGGCGTTCTCGGCCTCCTTAAGACGGCTTAAAATAGCTCGAGACTTAAGACATTGCGTATAGTGTATAATTATTAGAAGATAATGCACCTAACTATAAGAACCGGAGTTAGCTACTTCTAGGGATAAAGACTTACTAGTATTCGATAACTACATCGAAAAGTTTGCTATATAAGTTCAAACCGATAGATAACTAGGCTCAATACTCGTCTTTTTAAACCTTTTAGTAATACCGATCGTGTAAGTAAAGTAGATATCTATCCTATACATCTAGTAGCCCCCTATAGAGTAGTAGAGCGCGAACAAATTCATTACTACTTATCTACTCGCTAGAGTCGAAGAGTTCCGTAAATTAAGTCTACTCCGATAGGAGGTAAGGATATTTAGATAGGTAGATAAACACTCAATATTACTAATAGCAGCTAAAAGGATTAGCGTAATCCTAATGGCGACGACTTCTTTACTAAACAACGTGCTACTATAGACACTAGTAACCCGAAGACGGCGAGGCATTTCTATACAATAATGTAGAACATTAGTAGAGAGCTCTACCGCTCTACTAGAGCTTTTAGTATTCGACTATTACGACGAAACTATCTAAGGATCCTAGATCTATACGCGGTACTAGGAGGTTTCGTCTCTACTACGTTACAATGTAACCCTTACCCTTCTATTACTGCCTATAGTCTACCGGTAGAAGACGGAGGGTATAAAATCTTACTCCTAAAGTATTATAATATCGAGCTTAATCTACTAGATATAACTATACTTACTGTAGATATAGGCGTAGCTAATATTCCTAAACAAAACCCTAATCTAGAGAAGTTCCTTCTATAGTATTTTAGCTAGGCTAAGGCATTCGACTTAGTATTCTACGATAGTTAAGTACTTAGGACCTACCTACGAGTAGCTTATTAAGAGAAACGAGAGGCTCGGAGATTAGTAGTTACGCAATTAGCTCTCGGACTAGAACACGTAAGGATAGGCGGTACTATAGTCGTACTTCTTTATAGGCTCGAAGCGATCGCAACGGTGGAGCTATTATAATAGTTTACTTACTTTTCTTCTATTAAGCTCTTTAAGCCGCTAAAGAGCTACGTAAAGCGACCTTTATTCTATATAGTCGTCTCGAACATTTAGACTAAGTATCTATAAGTAGCGCTCGCAATAGAGGATTGGAAACGGATATAGAGGATTGCTACTTTAGGTAACGAAGATAAATACTAGGCTACAATCTATAGAGACAGTTTATAGGCGGAAACGGTACTAGAAAAATTTAATCTAGACTTAATAAGGCTAGAGAGGAAGATATAGGATACTTAAGCCTAGGCTCTTACGAAAGCGCTATTTATTATAGGCTTATTAGTGTTACTATCTAGTGCGGAGCAGTACTAATTGTAGCCGGGGTTTACGTATAACTCACCGTCTATCGTAAGGTATTTGTCCCGGGTTTACAAGATACTATAGTACTACGTCCTAGTCTTTAGTAGAAACTTGTATCTATAATAGCTTAACGGATTTAACTAAGAATGCCTACCTAGAATAGTACTTTATAAGACTAATAAAAAAACTTAGTTCGTAGCCTATAAAGATTAAGTGTATCGTACGCTATACAATATATTCGCATCCGTTCGGGAATCTATAGCTATATATATAGCAGCTAGGCGCCGGTTCTTATTAGTAGCGTTTAACACGATAATTATAGGTACTACGACGTACACTATTAAAACTAAGCGTTACCTTATAAATACTAACATCGCTAGTTCTCGTTATATACTTCTCTCCTCTTAATAGCTATTACTACTATTTAGCTTTATCTTTCAGTATTAGATAACCGTAGAAACGGGTAAATTAGTTTATAAACGGCGAGAGCTTAACTCTATAAGCGTACGCGGATCTACCCGTAAGTTAGACTGTAATTGGACAGCCGTTAAGAAAGTAGTCGGGTGTATAGAGTAACTATATCTATAGTAAGTAAGTAGAGGAGGACTAGATAAGAAAATACACGAGAGAGAATAACTCGTACCGGACTATTAGATACATTAACTTCTCGTATTGTTTAAAACGTATCTTATCGTTAATTAAAGGTAATGTATAATAGTGCACATTCGAATTCGACCTTCCCTATCTTTAGAGTAGAACCTATAAGAACTATTTGCGTATATCTAAAACCCGACACTAGGATTAGGGTATTATATAACAATACGGTCTTAAATAACTAGTAGTTACTATAATATCCTGTTCGGTATACCTAAAGGTAGTGTCCAAACGCTATTCCTAATTAGGCGACTCGGCCTAAAGTAGTATAGCTGTTAGATACTTAGTAGAAGATCTTACCGCTAACCTTCTTGCGGTATAGTCTTACTATAATCTTTAGGGACCCCTATACTACTGCGCTTTCCGACAATCTTAGACGGCGTTAGGAATGTTTATTGTAAACGCTTCCTTAGTAGGATCCCTCGACAACATCTAGTACTTTATAGATGTAGTCAATTATAAACTCTAGATGATATGCATCTGCCCGTATTATAGACTGCTAATAGACTAGCTCTTACGATATATCTATTCGAAGCCGCAATTCCAGGATCGAGTCTACACGTATAGATTCAAAAGTAGATGACTAATCATTACCTCTCCTATATATACGATTCGAGCGCTAAAAGTATTGAATGCTACTACCACTCTAACTTCGGTAGCGGCTACTGTTACAGGAACTTTAGTAGTTCAATATATTATAGTAACGTGAAAGGCTTGACCTGCGCGCAGACTACAGGAAGAACTGAGGCCGAAAGGGTTCAACCGAGCTGTGTGTATATCAACCCTATCATTTATGATTAGAGGCTGCATGGCCTTATAACGCTCTGTGTTGCCGAAGTTGGCACGCCACTGATCTTACATTAGTCGACGTACGGGCTGCCTACTGTTGTCACTGATGCCATCCGCTTCGATCTTGAAGATGAAGGTGGTGATTGGGGGAGGACAGAGGCCGACATCAGAGCCATATCCGGGCAGCGGAACCACAAGACTTGAACATTCAATTAGGCCTATGCGAGCTATAGGCTGTCCAGTGCGACTCTCGCAAACGTCTGCGACGTACTGATCCGAAACAACTTACGAGCGTCGCAGCTCTGGCAGGTGTCCTGGGCTCTGGAGGTAGTCCTTCGCGAACAAGAAGCGAACAAACGCTTTATCCACGTCAGCCGCGGTCACGGCGTTGCTGAAGGAGATCAGAGGGTTGTGTCATAGCTCCGAGATGCAGCGGAGGAAAATGGAGCAGGAGCAGGCGCTGGCAAGGCATCATACTGAGACGAAAGCAGGTGGTAGCTAATCTGACCACGGGTGCGGGTAAAAGAATGCTATTCATGTTGTCGTGTACCCTGCCTGATGCCAGCACTGCCGTCTTCGTCATTCCACTTGTGGCCTCTCGCGGAGACCTCATCCGACGTGTACGCGTGAAAATCGACCCCCACAAGTAGACGGCGTGAGAGCGAAGGGAGGCGGCATTGATTTTCGTCAGCGTGGAAACGGCATGCTCTTGAAATTTCGGCAGTACGCCGGAGCCCTATCAGCAGCAGAGGCTCAATCGACTCGTCGTAGATGAATGTCATTCGATTGTCGTCGTTGCCAAATATCAACCGAAAGTTGTTGACCTTACCCACCTTCCCAGCTTGTGCACCCAACTCGTACACCTGACCGCGCCTTCGTTTGACTCTCTATCGTAGGCGGCAAAGGAACGCAACTTCCTCCGCCAAGCTACTGTTATCTTTGCATTGATCAAGCGATATTGCAAGACCCTCAATATGTCTCGGCGATTTGTGAGTATGGTGTTGGAGCCTCTATCCATTATGTTCGTTTGTTTGTTTGTTTGTATCTATAACCTATGCACAGGTCCGTCACCCGTATGAGCTGTCCTATCTTTACCTGGTCGCTACACGCTCCACATTGCCTCGTCTCATGTATATCTCCCCACGTCATGATTTGTTGACAAGAGCTGGACAGGGTAGCCGCTCCGCAGGGCCGTTGGAGCCATTGTACATTTTAAGTGGGATGGCGGCCACTTGGGTCGTCTGTTGAAGATCTGTGGGACCCTAATAAGTGTGTGACAGCTGGCGCTGCCGTACGTCCCGTGCGTTTCAGGCATTGAATCGTCTTGAACACAATGTGTAGGTTCGGAGTCCACTTCGATGATGGACCGTCTATACTCTTCCAAGTTCGAGGGTCCAGGCGATGACTGTATCCTCCTAGGAGGTATGATACATCCCCCATCGCTCGCCCGCTACCTCCCGCAGGCTTTGCCTCTCGTCGTTCCACCTCTCACAGTCAAGTAGAACGTAACGAACTGTTTCGCTTGCTCTTCCGCAGTCGCACTCTGCCAGTTTCGCTGCACCTATCCTCTGCAAGTATGAGTTCAAGTGTGTGTGGCCTGTTCTAGCCTGCGGCAGAATACCCGCGTCTCCTCTTGATAGGAGCCCATTTAACTTGAGTGTATGCTTGCCTAGTAGAGCCGCGTCGAGGTTGTACGTGTGTCTTCCTACGTCGTCCCGCGCTCGCGTGGCACATCGCCACGGCTCACTGTCCTCTAGTTTCCCAATTACGAGGGCCTTCTCCCTGATCCTTATGTTAACGTCACGGGACGGCGTGCACCCTGAGAGGGTAGCGTTTTGGCAGGCGCTGTGTGCTGCCTCATTTCCTGCGATCCCTGCATGCGCTGGAGTCCATAGCACAGTAATTTGCATTTCCCTCGCTACTGCATCGTCGATGGCGTGGAGAGTGCTCTGTACTACTTCCCTCGCCTTCGCTTTCCTTCCTCCCAATCGGAGCAGCTGCAGCGCCTCTTGACTGTCCGTAACCACACAGTACTTCTTGTGCTTGCATATGTCCAGCAGATGCCGAACGGCTATTCCGATCGCCCGGACCTCCGCCGCTGCTATGGAGCAGGTGCTCATCCACCCTACCGTAAAGCTTCCGATCAAATTCGTTTCCTTCGGTCCGACTAGGCCGATCCCAGTGAGCCCATTCCTTGCCGAGGCATCCGTGTATACCAGAGCTTTGCCGGCCTCTTTTTGGGCTCGTCTCAGCTCCGACAAAGCGTTGGGGCGATCCGGTATCACCAGTCGCAGCGTTTTCTCCCCGAATAGCCATGGAGCAGCCTCGGTTGCCAGTGCTGGAGTAATCCTAGTCTTCGGGTCCTTTTGATTTACTCGGTAGTGGGCTTGCCACGTCTTGTGCAGCGGGCTCGCGAATGTGTCGCTTCGAGTATCAAAAATGGTAGATTGCTGGGATAGCCACATCTGAGGCAAGATGTCGTGTACATAGTGGTTCCTTTGTTCTCGAGATTTGATCTCCACAAGACATGACAGGTCGTGAGAAACTCCGCCTGTAACGAGGTGCAACCGTTCCTTCGAAGATGTGATCGGCAACTCCGTAACCGGCCTCGTCGATGCTGTAGTGCCTTGACCGGCCCACGCCTTGTTACATGAACAGTCGCAGGCGTCAGCTTAGTACTGGACGAAGATCTTGAGCTCTGCAAGGTTGTAGGATTATATCCGATGATGACTCGTCTGTGGCAGATCCACTTGACTCGACGTTGAGGCCACCTCAAATCCTCTTCCGTAACCACGGCAACGAGAGGTCTCTACCAAGTTCGAGACATCGCTTTCCCATCTGGCCATGAATGTTGTTCCTCGTCGTACCTCCATATCGATACGAAAGCTTTAAATCGGCTTTGGCCAAATACATAATCGAAAAGAAGACGAAGATTGTTCGCACTTGTGACAATATTTGCGCTTGTAATATTGAACGATGAGTCGCTTGCTTTGCATGAAAGCGACAGGGGCTCGAAGCGGAACGGATGCAGCTGGGGTACCGGAGGGTTCGACGGCTGGCGCCCAAACGCGACCAGATCGGGGAGAAGGATCAGTGGTAGGTTCGGCATCGAGAGACTCGGGATTGCGCCTAGAGAGTACTTAGCAAGCTGAGCCATTCCCCAAGACATCTTGTGAAGCTACCAGGCACAGCTATGGTGGAGTCCTCGGCTTGCAACCAACTGTAGCTGCTGAGTCCGCGGAATCCAGACAGAACCGTACTACAGTGCTGCTGACCCTCTGCCACCAAGCGTCAATCTAAATTGTCAAGTTCTGCGCCCGGGTCCTGATCCATAGCGATGCGTCGACGAAGTTCACAATGTGAATAAATACATCATTGCCCGTATAAGCAAGTTCCTGTCTCATCCCATCGAAAACATGGAGTCTGCTCCACGAGTGGTCGGTGGCGTAGATGAGGGCTGTGTGAGAAGCGGCACAACGTACCGTAATAGCACTGTCCTGTGCCAGTAAAATACCGACAAGGAGCACTTCCCAAAATTTGTAGCCCGATAAATGCCGTGGATTGGCCGGTCGAAGGCAGTTATTGCTTATGGAAGAGATTTGATCCAGGCCTTGCTGAGTGACATCGCACAAGCCACCAAAGAGTACACTGAGGGGATAAGCATCCATAAGGGACGATTTCCGGGTTTCTTACATTAGCGTTGTGTCCTTCATACGAAAGCTACACGAGGTTGGGAGGCATCAGGCAGCTGGACTCTGCCGTTGAATATGCCAGAGCCGTGACCTGACCTTTGTGCTTTGGAAGTTTGGAAGTGGAGGAAGGGCAGCAGGTCGGTATCACCAAGGAGGACGAGAAAGGTTGGCAGGGTCACTCTGATCTGATAGCGATCTGCCTCGCCCCGGCGTTTCAATTCTTGATCGAACGCGGTTCAGATGTCCACGTCGCGCTCGTTCTCAATTCATCTGTAGCGGACTATCATTCCATTCCCATGCTGGGGCCGTCAATGAGGGTGTATGACACCTCCATCACCAATCGCCAGAATATACACCTCCTGCGAACATTGCCCGGCGATGTCGAAGGGCCAGCGAGTTTTCTGCAAGAGCCTCCTCAACAACGTGAGTGTCCGAAAACAATACCTCTAGCCCTTTGTCGAGACCAGAGTCTCGATCGTTTCACAATCCGGACCAAGTTCACAGACGAAATCGAAAGCAGGGATCTCCAAAACTAGGAACTCAAGGTCAAGATCGTCCAAGAAGGGCCTTGCGCTATGCGCATCACATTCGGATCACATTCCCAAGTTCTGGCCTTTCCATTTCCAGTTGACGGTGCTTATAGTAAAACAACAATTGCGCGCAGAAAATCTTGGATTGAAGTCACCGTTCCCTTATCCTCGCCCACCGGGTCGCATGGCTACAACATGCAGCCATTCCCTATGATTTCGGCGGGATGGTATCTGAATTGCTGGGGTTTAGGCAGGGTTAATCTAGCAAAACAACCAATTCTGCCGCTCTCCACGGCGCGGAGGTACCTGAGCGGCTTCCTTGGGATGACCTTAAGCGAAGCCGAACACAAGACTCGCCAAAACCCTTCCGCAGTGACCGACTCGACGCGAGTTCTGCTTGAACTGAAGGAGTCCCTTGCAGCAATTATGCTGACCTTTATCGGTCAAGGGCAGATAGCGAAGGATGTTATGTGCAGATATAGTGCATTTCGTTTGGCCAAAGACAACGACTCAGATCTTTTGATCTTTGCAAACTCCTTGCGGCACGATAGGGATTCTGGCTCGGTATGCTTGGACGCACATGTGGTTCCGCTTACCGATAACCGCATCAGACAATTAGCCAGTGCACTTCGAAGAGCTGTGAGTGAGCAACATTTGATGACCATCCGCTTGAGTGAGGACGAGAGTGTTGTGTAGAAGCGGTTAATCCCTGCCACCGGAGTACGCAGGAACATCCGCTTGAGTGTCACCGGAGTACGCAGGCTTTCGAAACTCCGTAACACGGATAGCCATTCCTGCACTGTCAGCAGTACCTTTCAGAGAGACTATGATTTTCGACTCAGTACTGCAATCGGCGGAGACACAAAGCTCTTCGATCGCAAGGCGTCCCGGCACCCTCCATGGTACAAGGGCCGGCATAGCAAGTTGCGACTACTGCGACGCTTCCCGCAACGATTTGAAGGCATGTGCAGGATGTGGAAGAGCTAAATATTGCGACAAGGATTGCCAAAGGAAAGGATGGAAGCATCACAAAGGCAATTGCAATAGGGAGATATCGAGGTGAGGAGTATTGTAGCATGGTAACGAATTGCAGTTTGTCAGTATATTGTACTATCTACCATACTCCTCGACCATCTCCGTGCCGGGTTATGCTTGGACCTTTGTCTTCCAGAAGTCTTTCAGAGTGATAAAAAGAGCGTTCCGCGAACAGCGCTTTGACCAAAGTTATTATTTCGGCTCTCCAGCCACTGCCAACTTGTAACAGTCAGCTGCTCGGTCCTCGAAATCTTGGGGAGACTATTTATTCACAAATCACCAATGTTTGTCAAGGACATCTCAACGTGAAGAAGACGCCTTTTTAACATCTTCAGCCTTACAATCAGAGCACTTGCAAGCGATTTTCGTTGTCCAATCGCCAAAGTGACGACGCTCTTGTGTTGTCCCATATGCAGGACACGTCTTCAACGTTTGACTTCGTTTTTCATGTCCGCATGTGAAGACGAGTGTTTCATTGCCGCACATCCTACAGTGCATGTTGGTACCAATCAAAGCACTCGGAGTAACGCCACGGAGTGGTGCTTACTTGTCTGCAGGCTAGGTGTTTGGGTAGAGGACAGCAATCTGAGGTTCTTAAGTAACGCGCGTGTCAAGCGTATAGTGCAACAATTCTCTCTGGCGGCGGAGAACAGATTTTCCCAGTGGTGCTGGACCCATGAGGATCGAAACAATTGATGTACAGGCAGGATGGAGAATACATACCTGCATCACTTACATTTAAAGTGAAGGGGGACTGAGACGCAGGGAGACGTAGGGAGACGCAGGGAGACGTAGGGAGACGTAAGTGGACGTACAATTATGTATTGTAAAGTGTTCTATGCACGTCATTATAGCGATTCCGCTTTGATTCACCGTACACTTCAGTTCCTTCTGCACGAATGATGCCTAAGCACACACATGACACCAAGGGGTCTGTTCACATAGAGCTTAGTATAAGGTAGCCGGACAAACGATAAGATACAGCGTTCTTGTCCTCTATGCCCGGTCGCTCGCATCCTTAAGATCTCGCATTCGGATCGCTGCTCTGGCTGTCTCCCGACGGGCCGAAATAACTCTTCGTTGATCGTAGTAAGAGGGGAAAAGACCGGAGCAACGGAGTTCGAGCCGAGTGCGGCGGTATACTAGTCGAGAAGGGCAGGAGAGATATTCTACTATGCTCCTCGATAAGGATAATAATTCCGAGCTACTAGTGCTAATACTAGTGCTGTAATAAGTAATGTCGACTTCGTAATCTAGATAATATGACCGAGGTTACCCTTTAGCACGCTGCACGCTAGCTCGATGCAAAGATCTCGGGGACGTTAGGGTAAACATTAGCTTTTAGTGAAACTCGTTACGCAAGGGTACCCTTAGTTACAAAACGCTCGAAAGGATATCGCGTACAAAGCTTTCTAAGACACGATTCATCTCGTTAGGTTGCTAGTATTGCTTATAGAAGCTCCATCTCCTAGCCTATCTAGTATTTTAGTAAGCCCGGAAGTCTATATACAAATCGCGAAGACAACTACGTAATCCCGTTCATTTCACTCTACTATCTACGCTGTTAAGGGCTGCCATCCTCGCATAGGGCCGATAGCGCGCTGTCCTAGTTGTTCTCTTGAAATCTTCGCGATCGAGTTAGTTAAGACTTTCCTTCTATACTTTTAATACAAGATGCTAGTTACTTGTAATTGCACGATGGACATAAGTAAAATATTGTAGAGCCCTCGTTAGCACTTCGGAGTTGTGCCTAGCTCTAGTATAGCTTAGATGTAGAACATTTCGGGCAGTCTTTCTTAATTGTCGGTAGCGAATTAAGGCTAGGGCTCACTTACTAAACAGAAGATCTAAGCCGAGTCCGGAGTAATAATAGAAAGTTTAAAGAGGAGGTAGTAATAATCGAGTGTAGTAGCTTATCTACTTGTAGTTAGTAACTAAGCCGCGCCCTTTAAACTGTCGAGAGTTCCTCAATATACTTTCTGTTACCGTCTTGTACACTTTGCAAGATAAAGGTCCCTCTCGTGATTCGGGCAGTAGATTCCTACACGCGTTATAGAACTGCACGCCCATTATGTAGTCTGCTCGCGGCGCTCGTAAGGAAGTCCTACTAATCTTAAGAATCTAGCGATAGATTCACAAGTAGATGTGCCTCTAATTTGGACAAATGTGCAGCACCTAGTGCTACGGGGATTAAGGTATTACCGATCGCGGCTTGGCAAACGGCTACATTTATATAGGATGTACATATTAATACCTATATGCGGGTATAGTACGCCGCTTCACTTCAATCGCTCGATCTAGCTTACAGTCCTCCTACATGCCGGCTCCGGTTATAGCCGTAGCACCTTATTACTAGATTATAGTCCTCCTACATGCCGAAGTTAGTTATAGGCAGCACCCCGTTGCTAGATACTCAAGGGCTATGCCGAGTAACACTAGCGTTTAGTAGCGGAAGAGGAAGGGGGAGGAGGCAGTAGTTATAACGGCGGCGAGGCCGCATTAAGACGGTAGTGCTACCGGCGACGAAGCGAAAGCGATGCGCACGGCGTAATGGCGGTAACGGCGGTAATCGGTGTAACTAGTTTGTATACTAGCAATGCTTAGTACTGTGTCTATTATTCTCCACTTGGTCCAAACCTAATATGTCTCTAGACGTATTAATTAGAGCTAGCGTGCTCCGGCACATACAAATATTTGGAACCTTAAAAGGCTCGAAGGGCGTAACGCACCTCTAGCCCGGTACCCGGTGATTTCTTGATACCATGCAGTCGCGGTGCCAGATGTATCACGGGACCCAATGGTCCGGCAATGCTATTGGAATCGCTTAATAGCGCTACTTGTAGTCGTTCATAGAGTCATATAGACAGCTAGGCTGCATGTCCGACGATCAGCTCGACTACCTGCGCAGCAAGCTGGAAGTCGCTGCCAGGCTCTATAGAGACCGCTGTGGGTTCAGACTCTGTTCGTCAACGACTTCTTTATGCCTCGGAACGCATTATTCTGCCCTTCTTAGATGTACTGGTTCGTGCAATTCCGGTACGGCGGATCTCAACCAGCAGTCCGAATATGTGGGCTGTAGTCGGAACCAGAAAGGCCTACTAGGTGTGAAGAGCTCCAGCCCGAAAAGAAACACAACCTGCACAGACAAAACGAAAAAGAATGCGCTCAAGGAGTGGACGAAGTCAGTCTCTATAGAGCGGCTAAAGAGGAGGAGAACGGATGGCGATAGCAGATCAAGCATAGATGATCTGTAGTACAATGTTGGCACTACGTACCGCCAGCCATTGCCCTAATTTATTGTCGTTGAAGATTTGATCAAGGTTCTTCTCGAGACTTAGGTGACGACGGGATGCCGGACCGCAACGAGAATTGTGGCTCCTGCAGTCACTCAAAGAAAGGCGGTTTGTCGCTATTGGCCGCGCGCAGTCCACCATCTAGCTCTCATGGTGGACGTTCTTCAGTAACGGCATCGGTACGCCATCGTTCAAGCGCAGGCTGCTGACCCTGCAGGGATTGCCAGGTTCGATAAAGCTACCTTCTAGCTGACGAATACATGCTGACGTTGGAGAGTAGGTCAAATGCGACGAGGCATATCCGAGATGCGGTGTACGTGGGGACGAGCTCGCCAACATGCTTCGCCCCGTCACCCTAACGAGTGCGGAAAAGGTCCTCGATGAGGATTGTAACGATTGCTTTGTTTATGAACGGAGCAGTGCCCCGAACTTTCACAATGATGAAAGTGATGAGGATCGTGACCTCACCGCATGTGACAAGTCTTACTGGGTCAGGCTTCATTACCCCAAATTACTGTATGCCCTTTTTGCGTACGAGCAGCGTATTGCGCGCTCGTCGATTCTGCTCTCGACTAAGCTGCCGAACGCTGAAGTTCCAACAAGGCTGCGAGGCTACAGCATAGCGATGACCAGGGCACTCTGCAGAATGGCCGAAAGAGGACCGGTCGTTCTGTCTTGTCATGAACGGCTTCAATGGTTCCGTGCTGCTTGGACGCCGGCCATATTTGCGTGAAGACGTCACTGTTCTCTTCACGTGAAGTCGCGGCTGTGGGCGGAGGGCGATCAGGAGATGCTCCCGCATGATAGCTCCACCTGCAAGGCAAAGGTATGCTGCATCGTGGCTTATGGAGTACCAGAAAGTGGGGCGACCAATGCATAATCCGTCGTGCGTTGCTTGAAAGATTCCAGCTGACCATCTGATCTCGCTTTCGCTTTCTGGGGAGTGGTCAACCTCTATTCAAGCACTTGATTTCGACTCGGTATACGATTCACATACGACGAACTGCTCATTATGGTTCTCGTTGAATCCCTCGGACCCGGACCTACTCATGTTACCGTTATGTCAGTGACTCCCACTTATCTAATCGAGCGGTGCTAAGTCCTACACAGATATACGTTTGGGGGAGATACTCCAGCTTCTCTCTCGGACACAAGGTCCTCATACTTGCCATCGCTGCGGGGAGGTCGGAATGATTGCACGAGTCCTGAACAACAATCCCAATGTATGGAACCGCGGTCGCCCTTACACATATTATCCGCTCCATCAATTTGGTCTCCAGTTCGTTTGCTGGGAAGATGCAGTGGGCATAGATCCCGACAATCCTCAGTGTCACTGCGACAAGCCAAGTCGTCAAGATCGTATCGGTGTGCAAAAACCTAATCCTGGTGTCGTTGTTTGGACATGCGCAGAGGGTTCTTGTGGGTTCTACTCCGAAGACAGGGAAGGTCGAGGTGAACGCGCGGTGCAGCCCTTCCTGCCATGGCTTCTATGATTACACGAAAACGCACCAATATACATTGCCCTCGATAGACGACAAGATATGTTTCAAGACAGGCGTTTGCACAGCACGACTAGGTGCTTTGTGTAGCTCAGAGCCAGCTGTAGAACAGAGACCAGAGTAGCCGCCCAGGACTGACTCAAAACAACTCCCTCGGATCGCACACTCACTTAGCTTGACTGAAATCCCAAGGCTGTACAGTATTCGTAGATCTTGATGACATGATTCATGTTCTACTAATCAGACTGTTCACTATCACGTCTTCGAGGTCGTGAGCTCAAGAGAATCCTAATCCGCCCGTCTCGTATTCAAGTTGTGTTGTTTGTGGAGAAGGTATCTACACGTCGCCTGAGGTTAGAGTGCGATAGTAGACGTCTGCTCAAACTTCAGTTCGCGAAGTGCACACATGCTTTACGGTTGAAGTTCGGATCGATGACATGGGCGTAGGTACAACGGTCGCCGTCCTTGCATTTGCCGAACTGGAAGAAGCGACAGGGCCTAGCGCAATCAGTGGTGTTTAACTTTGGACGAGGAACTTCGGACGTGCCTTGGTGCCATGATTAGCAAAAGGAGAACGGGATTTATCCATATTATCGAGCTGCTTCTGTTCTGTAACAGTAATCGGAGGTTCCGCGCGGCAGTCTCATGCCGAGAACGGAGTCATTGAAGTGCTGTGGAAAGGATGCAAGAAGAGCTGCTTGAGGTGCTGAGGGCCGAGATGATGGCCATATTCAAGGTGAAGATACGGCCGCCTCAAGCCAGCCGCATGTCGAGACCGCATCAAAGTTCAGCCTTGCTGCATGGTCAATTGCATTGAGCGATGGCGGTGAGGTCTAGGTGGTGTGGATTCCACAGGCCGACCACTCAGCCTTCGTCAACTGTACGAAAGGTTCCAACGATTTCGATACACGACGAGCTGAGCATGATATACGTCTGAGTCCGACGCCATGGCGAATTCCGACCGACCGCGTAATCGACAATTTGTGGGACTGCCTTCGCAGACCTATTAGTTGGAATGGCTTGCAATGTCAAACATAGTCGCCTGTCGGAGACCCATAAGCCTCACTGCTAGCTTACCTATCCGCCAGAGCGTTGGGATGCAACGATGCGGCGCGGGTCATGCTTGCACGATAGCTGAGCTGTCATTGCCTGCGTTCGTCCTATCGGGGAGCACCTAAGTGGTGCTGCACAGAAGAGCTGCAGGTGCCGTTCACCGAAGTCTCTCCCAGAGACGATGCCTTACGTTGCATCGCGGGTACGTACCGCCCAGCGTCGAGCCAAGCTAATCTGGGTACTAACGCCATGCGAAGGCCGTAATGTAGGGGTTTGGTCAAGTTTCGGCCACACTGACACCGAAGTGCAAGAGTACCCGTTGGCACACATTCGACTAGCCTTCCCTTAAACTGGGAATCGTGAGCACCTTCCATCTCGGTTGTATCAGCAGAGGCGAGGGATACCCCATCTCTGTAGACCTTCGCGGGAAGTCGCTGAATTGACAGATCTCTACAGGCGGTCCGTTTCGCGGCGAACATTGGCCCCTTCCAATGGCTTAGAAAGGCTCTCAATTGTCGGCTCGCCGTAGCAGGTCCTGCCTTCGGCGTCCACGAAGCGAATGATAGATTTGATAGAAATTGTTCTATATCTGTTGCTGAGGGAAGCAGGAACAAGACGCGGCAGAAAGTTCATGTCAAGGTCATTCCAATCAACAGTGTGTGCTCTTGTGATGCATGCGTGCCAGGCATTGCCTTACCGAGCTACGCCGGTGTTCACCGTGGCAGTGGCGTAGGAATGCGGCGGTGATACAAACGCTTATCCGACCATGCGGTGTTTGCTTCACGCAAGATTCGTTCACGCTATCGAGGAAGATAAAATGCCACTCCAGATCTATGATTCTAACAACATTCACCCTTCGCCGTAGCACGATAGAGGAAGGACTATTCAGTCACGGACATTGACCTCGCACCGTGAAAGCGATCGTCGCAGGACGTGAGCATGCCAATCGTACACATAGCTACTTCGAGCTGACATCGGGGTTGATGATGTACTTTGTGGCGCTCGTCTGACCACTCTTTATCGCGTTAAGTGCGGTCGATAGACCATGCAGGCCATTCGGAGCGCATTTCCAAGGATGTGCACTGAGCCACCCTGCTTGCAAGCCCCAAGAGAATAGACGACAGAAGACAACAGCGAATGCTTCGCCATCCCCGTCCGCGACATGCCGGATGCCTTCGAGCGTGGAGATGTCGGGTGTGCTGCCATGAGCGATGCCAACATACGTTAACGAGGTGGTCAAAGACGCTGGTATAGAGGCGTAGTCGCCTTCAGGTGAGACCAATGTGATGTGGCCGTTGGGATGCAATACCCTGCCTAGGGTGTGGAAACTGCCCTGTTCCGAAATGGTGTCGAAAGCGTAATGTGCCGGTCCGGCGCCGATATGCGCGAAATGACGTTCAATCGCCTTCACCACAGCATCCTGACCTTGCCGATAGTCGATCGCGACGTCTCCCTGGCTTGCGTCCAACAGAGATACCACGAACGGGGTGCTTTTACCAGCAATCACGATCAGTGGGGAGACGTGAGACTGGCGAGCAAGCTTTATGCCGAAAGCGCCGGTCGCGGTGGATCCACCGTAGATTAAGAGCGGCGTCTTCTTGCTGCACTTCTGCCAAGGTGGAGGCAGTCGGAGGTTGTGATACAACGCGATAGCCGCAGTGAGACATGCCAGAGGAATCGTCGCACCCTGAGCCACCTGTGTCAGCGCCACCTTCAAATTTGATGCTCGCCTATACGTGCATACACACCTCTTCAAACGAGACCTTGATAAGTAAGTGGAATGTCGTTGTTGCCGGTGCTATCGCATACTCGGCGAACGCGCCTCCCAGCGTTCCCATTTGATGAACGGCGGCCACGCGGTCGCCAACCGAGAATCCAACCACATCCTCACCGCATTCAGCAAATTCACCCGCTATGTCGTCGCCGGGATTGGCTTTCTTGCCCGTATAATGCGGTGCCTTCCAGTCTTTGGGATTGCAACCGGCGCATGCGACTTTGATCAGGAGGTCGCCTCGGCTTGGCTTCGGTCTGGGACAATCGACCACCTCCACTGCGAGGTCTGGCCCAACAATGGCTTCCTTCATGGTGTGCGGCGATGGATTCCCCGTCCCCGCAGCTCCTTGGTGCAGGCGGCATAAACATCTCTGCTTCCGGTCCGGCGCAATGTCCCACAACACGTGTGATACGGCTGATGGCGGGTTGCGGGTTAGCTTCAACTCACTGTGCGGAGTACGTGCCGGGACTGCCAGCACTCAGCAGTAACCACAAACGAAAATGCGACCCGAAGTAGAAGATTGGAAGGATGTAGAGGGAGGTGCGCCGCTGCTTCCATCCGTCGCATTCCTGACCTTGGTCTCTTGTTTTGACTTCCAGCTTGTCAGCAGACAACATGACGTCTAGTCTGTACCAGATCATCAACAACAATTCTCCCGGATGGGTTTTCTATCTCTTCATCCCAGTCGTCCTAGTGATCTATTTGGTATTTGAGACGGTCTCGAAACGCTCCCGCAACTATCCAGATGGCCCCAAAAGCTCTCCCTTGGTTGGGAACATGTTTGATGGGAGCGTTCCGTACTTGCACCTGAAGTTGACCGAGTGGTCGCGCAAGTACGGCGACTTCTTCGCGTTCACCATGGCTTCGACAGCGGTCGTTGTGCTCAGCAGTCCTGACGTCTTGAACAATCTGATCGTCAAGAAGGGGCAAAAGTACAGCTCGAGGCCACTCCCATCCCCACAGGCGGCCTTGATTACCCAGAACGCTCGAATCGTCAACATGCCGTATGGCACCCAGTTTCGAGCCGTAACCCATAGGCAGATGTCGTTTGAAACCTCATAAGCGGCCGTTACAACAGTCGGATGGGACGATAATCGCTGTGCTATTGTCGGCCCACTGGCATTCCAGAAGGTATTGTGGCTAGCGAGCACACAGCGAGTACGCCAAAAGCGTTGTTATTCTTTCTGCTCGAAGCGTCTGGATTTCTAACACATACGTTCGCAACGGGATCAATAAAGGTGCGAGAGTGTATGCGGCACCGAGTCTGAATGCTGTTCGTGAGGCAAATAAAGCGCAACTGCTGGGATCTCCTCATCCGACGCGACGAGGAAGTCGCGTCGTGGACTCCTCGTTCCATCATGCCCTGACCCCGGAGTCGTTACGCCTCTAGCTCTTTGGTCAGTGTCCGGTCACCTCTATACCTATCTACCAGGTTTTTCCTCGTCTTCGTATTTCCGGACTGTTGACTCCTTCCTGTTCGACTGCGCACTTGGCTTTGTTTGTATAGGTATACTGAACTCCTCCAGTTCAAATACTTTAACACGATGCTCACGAAGCCAATGGACGATCTCATGGGACCTGAGTCTATTGGGATTAGCATTGAGGGCATCGTAGGTGAAGCCGAAATAATCGTGTCGCTCTGCGCTCTTCCAACAAGGTAGCTTCCGTCTAGTCGCTCTCTGGAGTGCACGTACTGTATGTCTGCTGGCATTCCCATCTGTGCAGGGGCTGCTGCGTGACTAGACGTCTCGCACGAACGGCATCTTCCAAAGTCATTCTTCCGGTAAAACTTCAACACCATGCTACGAGACATTGATCATTAATCTGTTGCTGAAGCAAATTAACATGGGAGTGTCTAAGCGGCACTTCGTCTTGGTAACTAGACTCTTCATGACATTCAAGCTCTCAACCCAACCAAAGAGTGGCGTTTCTGGGCGGACAAACTGCGAAGATCAGATTCCTCGAAGGCACACCACAGTAACTTGGAGCCGGATTCGAAGATGCCCATGCAATCAAGACGACTGTGAGCTTTGGGACGGAAATAGTCGGGTGGACCCTGATCGTCAAGTCGTAACCCAGATGCCACCAAGTGCTGCCTGGGTACTCGCACCCGCGTTCATTGTCCCTGCGGCGAAGACGACCGATCTCACCTCGGAGATGAAGCACAGATTCACATGGACGCAAACCCAGTATTTGCAGAATGTTACGCTCAAGTTCAACAGGTTGAATTGGCCCATATTAGCGTCACTTCGAGGGCGAAGGATCTTACCATACGGACCTTGCGATGCTGGCCAATGGCAGGCCTCTGATGGACAATCTTGTCTCGCGGAAAGCATTTCTCTAGAGGGTGGGCCACAGGCCGGACGAACTTCCTGATTCTGAAGGTCGAAAGATCACCGTTTCATGGTTCGTGCCGACTCCTGCTTCAATGTCTCCGTCGTGTTTCTACAACTCTATGCCTTACACATTCCATACCACCGCAGACTGTGTTCACCCTACTTTGCTGTCAACAACTCCTCGATGTCGGTAGCGATCAAAACCATTCCCTGTTACCATGATGCGACACAAAATTTCCATTGTTTGAAGCGTCCAGGCCCGCAATCACCTCCAACTAGCATTTCCACCGACTCTCTCGACCTACACCTTTACTCCAGAGACAGTAGCGTTTACCGTCCCTGAAAGGGTTGCTAGCTACCCCAAGGCCCGAGGACGTATACATGATACAGTCTTATTACACTTGGATTATTTTTCCTGTCCTTTTCCAGTCTTTCCTGAGCCTACTCAATTAGGCTAGAAGACAGCTTATTACTTAGGTCTATTAATCGATGGCGCAGTTACTACTGTAGAGACATCTACCTTAAGTGTAGACTATTGTGAACCTAGGCACGGAGAGGTCAACTAGCAGAAGCGAGGTGGACATTCCTCGCTAAACAGGTTCATACGGCGTACAAGCTATTGACGAGCACAATTGCTGACTTGACCTTCTTCCGACCGCCTAGATAGCTGCGTTACTTCTGGGTCACTCCGGCTGAAGCCGCTCCTATGAGTAGCGAGCTGTAGACTCAGGGAAGACTTCTTCGCGAGCCAATACGACGATATCAGCCTTACTCGCCAAGAGGCAATAGAAGTAGTACAGCTTGTAGAAGGTTTAGATCGACATCGCTCTACCGTTGTACTGTGGCTTCAGACAGGATCGCTGTATCCAATCACAGTCCTATCCTCCTCGCAGCCCGCTGCGATAATGTCAAGACGAAAATGGCCGATGGGGAAGCTGGGTCTTGGCACGATTCCGCCCAGCACGTATCCAAACTACAAACATATCCCGGACGTCCCACTGCTCTTCCTTACGTGTTTTGCGTCACTTGCAGCATCGCAACACACGCGGGGCTGCAAATTGATTGGACGCCATCTCTGGCGCAACGTCTCTGTATCTGAGGCGGTCGAGCAGTAGGTCTGGTCTAGCCTGCATTGGCAGGACACTCGAATGTCGAGATGGGATAAGCTCGGTTGCTGATCGGTCTCCGGATACCGGCACGAGTGGTGCGAATCTCTTGGCTGCAGCGGTGACATCGAACAGAAACGGCGATAGCACCTCACGGGTAAGGCGAGAGGCGTCCGGGAGGTAGGCGGCGTGCTCAGCGATAGCATCGCATTTGGATGGCAAGGCTGCCCATTCGTGACCTGTCGGAATCTGCATCAGCTCGGGCGAACCTCGAGTATGAGGATGAGGGGATGGTGGGCGCATACGTGCTATCATTGGTAAAATAGCTGGCCATGGTAAGCAGTAGTGTTGTTATTGTCATTTACAATGCGAAGCCGCTGGGTTCGTAAGCTGCCGGATTCTTCAGGAGTTTTGGATGGATCTGGTAAGTCGCCAATACGACCGTGTACGAATATCAACCATCAGCTCATGACCTTCGTCGCCTTCGTCCACGGTGATGAGTTGGATCGTGGTCATCGCCGTCACCGAAGTACAAGAAGTTCTCCACGCGGGATACGACGTTCGTATTGGCGTCACTATCGCGCTCACTGTGCGGCATTTTGGTCGTGTCTAGATCCCTCAGCCCGCCGACGGCCGAATCCAGACTGGAGTCAAGCAGCGAAGAAGTCCGCCGCCGCTTCGTCGGGGCACTGTCGTCGTCGTCGCCCTCATCCTCCTCCCTTTGATCCCCATCATCTTTCTGCTTCCGCTTCTTCGGGCTCGTGCTGCGACCGGACCTTGATTGGCAGCGAACTTAACACACTCCTCATGGCTGAACAGCTTCGTGATCGGTAAATCTGTGCCGCTGGACACCTTGAGCCAGCATGACCTCGCTTGGAGCAGGCCGATGATTTTTGGGAAGAGGTCGTACGCGAAGCGTGCAAAGAGGTATTCGGGAGGATGGCTCAAAGTGTGAAGTGGCACGTTGTGGTAAAGGCGAAGCGTCTCGGCGTTGTCCGACAGGGCATGCAGCGTCCATGCCAACGCTACTGCAGCTGAGCGGACGTGTTTCGGCACGATGATGAACTCGGCTGCATCCCACAGAGAGTGTATGTCCCTGCGCAAGTGAATGAGGTTG